>MJUU01053377.1:13900-54999 GCA_002080025.1 Modiolus philippinarum
CTTTACTCATACCTCATAGCAAGTTCAAGACGGCCCCTAGCACCGGTTTGAGCGGAATTCATTGCTAATTGTCGATCAACGCTACATCCATGCTTTTTACCTAATGATCTATGGATGCGGGATCGTCAACAAACATTAACTTAACTGGCAAAGTGTTCTTACAATCGCTGTAATCCACTGCCGGACAAAAAGACGATTGAAGACGATCACAACATTCAAACAACCACAGTGCACTCATTGAGCAAATTGTAAGAAAACTTAGCATAATAATAATACAAAACCTCTTTCTATGCTGTTAACCTCCATCTTGACGGCCTTCAAAAATACTGTGATACTAGCTTTTCAAGAAGTGGTATAAACAAAATGCGGATATAAAAAAAAACTCTTTATATCTACTCGACATAAATTGAAAATCTTTATCACACTGTAATAGCACCGTATTAGCATTGAAACTTTTAACTTCTCTACCCTTTATACCACCATTCCGCATGAACAATTGAAATCTCGGCTGAAAGACATAATTCATAGATGTTTTTTCCTTAAGAACCACGAACGAAGATATAAGTACATTGTTATAGGCAAAGAACAAGCATAACATTGTTATAGGCAAAGAACAAGCATACTTTGTGAAATATGACACAGAATCACAGAAAAAACATAGAGGAAGAAGTAATTAAAATGTTTTTGATCGACAATATATTTGCTCAGTTTGGAGGAATTGTTATTAGCAAAAACTGTGCACCCCTTTTAGCCGATCTGTTTTTCACTCTTATGAGGCCTTATGAGGCTGAATTCATTAGAGGGCTTCTTCAAAGTAAGGACAAAACTGGCCAAGTGCTTTTATTTCAGCATCCGTTATATAGATGATGTTTTATCACTAAACAATCCTCACTTAGGTGACTTTTTCATATCTTATCTATCCAAAAGAGCTCGAAATTAAGGATACTACAGATACGTCCACATGGGCTGCGTTCCTTGACCTTCATCTTCAAAAAGACAACAGCGGCACAGTACAACCTAGGCAGTATGACAAACGCGATGACTTCACTTTTATTTATAGCAACATTTAAAAAACACCAGAATATGGAATTTACTTCTCACAGCTCATTCGCTACTCGAGGGCTTGTGATCTATACAGTGACTTCCTTGATAGAGCTCGATTGCTTACAAATAGACTACTTTGGCAAGGATATATATGTATCTCTGTCATCACATCCATGTTTTCCGTCACCCTTTGTGCTGGTAAAAGATCGTTGTAAACCAGCTTTTATCGTATACTACCGTTTGAACTATTGAAACTAGTCCCGGTTTCAGGGGTATAAGATTTTTGTCTGGCCCCCGATAGTACAATACAATATGGAGAAATCTGTGCATTTTTGTTCATTTGCATAATTTATTGTGGCGTCAAATACGGGTGCCGGAATCAAATAGCATTTGATAGGCAAAATTCAGTACAATAACTATTCTTACGTAAGATTAGGAGACAATCTGGAAACAATAACAAAAAGTATCTTGTAAATCTTCACGATTGCCTAAAGATTCAAACAAACATATGTTTGGGTGTAAAATAGTGAGAACTCAAAAAATAGGTAATTTCACAAAGTGGGTGAAAAAAACAAAGTTCCATATTCAAGAAAAATGTGAAAAATTTCTGAAAGATTTAAATAGTCAGGTACACGGTCTATCGTAGGAACCCAACGGGGTTAGAATTAGAGAAATGAATATCGAGATTGCCTTCCCACCGAGGGATTTGGCTGTTCTTCGAATGCACAGATATTACAGACAGATTACGCTGCTCAAGCCATCTCTGTGGGAGACCAAAGGGATGTAAAATAGAACGAGCTACAAATTTATTTTATGTGACACTTAAGTATATTAATTAACCGAAATTATAAACCGAAATAAAAAAAACTGGACCACGGTCGACATGTTATAATTTCGGTTAATTATATAACGTCTAAAAACAGCGACAAACTTGGAAATCTTATTTAATCCTCAGGATAAGCATGTAAATATGCTTATACAGGTCTTGAAAAATAAATTATATGCGTCTGAAGTCAAAGACCAACTGAGTTAAAGTCTTAGGATGTGATATTATCGAGAACATCTTTCCACTGAGGAATTTGACCACTACAATTTGAGTGACACGCAGCACTACATTTGAATTTCACTGTTGCAGTGTGTGTGTGTGTGTAAAGTTTCAATGGTATAGGTAATAAACTGTACAGGATGGGGATTCACACAAAATAGATACCCTCTGTCGAAAACACTGATGAAATTAAGACTCGAATGTCCAGCTAAATGGTAAACAATTTCTAAAACAAATAAATGAAATCAGGTCCACTACTAATAATATATGAAACCAAGGATCTGGGCCAAAACTGTAGAAGGAATTTCCCCAGCCCGCTAGCATGACATTCAGTATACTTTAATAAGAATTTGTTCTCGCAGCATCCCAGACAAAAATGATCAATTTTACATTTAAATGGACAGTTTGCAAGAAACGGAAAAATATGTAACCAAAACTTGTTTGGGAATCTAAAGTAGAAGATGCACTATTGTTTAGTTTAAATGTGATGTCAAAATGCCTTAATTCATTTATTGGTCCTAAAACAGACAAAAAAGAATAACAAGTCACTCTTACAACAGAGAGGAACCACCTAATATGTATTATAGACATATGTTTTGACCATTCAAGAACTCTCAATTGAGAAAAAGGACATTTGATGCCACTGCTGGTGGACCATTAGTCCTCGAGGTTATTCAACAGCCCAGTAGTCAGTATTTCGGTGCTGACCCGAAAGCCAATTCTATTTGGAACCTTAAGTAAGAAGTATCTCCCTCATGCAAATCTCTCTCCTTAACCTATTTTGGCTTTACATTTAGATCATATTGATCATTTGTCTTCTATCAGTTTTTAAACATCTTTGCGTTTATGGTCTTCCAAACGTTTATATTTTATTTGCACTTATGAGACATAAATTGTCAAAATGCGCATATGCAGAAATTAAATTCACAGTTACTTTGGTACTTGTTATTTATTTGAGCAATATTGAACAAATTAATAAAAAAGAAATTTAAAAAATATATTGGATATTGACCTATGCAAATACATCATAAGAAATACTGAGCAAGGCCCTTTACATATATGAACATGTAAGCCGTTAATAGATGAATCTGATATAATGATTCAGTTCAAAGTTATAGAAAAATCCAATACAACTTAACTGCAAGCTTAAAATTAATTAATAATTTCCTCTAAATTCTAACATTCGTAAATCATCTCATGGAAATAATTTAAATTCAATTCTTTCTCGTGTGGATTTTAAAATATCAAGCGACAAATAATTATATTTTAATAATTTGTTAAAAAAAACAAGAAAATATATAATATTATGAAATAAAGAAATTTGGACTCTACTATTATCCTGATAGTTTTACAAATTCCCTACATTTATTAGCCATACGCGAAGAAATTCATAGTTTTTATAAAGTGGAGATTCAAACGAGAGAAAAGCCACAACAATTTTTGATTATGTCCGAGCACTACATTTATGTATCTCCTCCTTGGCTATTATTCCTTCCAGTTTAAGTTTTGACAAAATTGGTCTGTATATATATGGCGAAACAGGTAGCTGAACTCCCTTCTCTTGGTATTCTCCTAAAAGAAAATTAAACAAGTATTTACTGTGAAAATATATCGAAGGAGAGTCAACATATCAAATTAAAATTAGGTTTTTTGCAAAACATTGTTTTTCACACTTCTGGTGGAATGGATCCAGCTCATAAGCCAAATTAACGGATGCAAGCAGAATATCTAAACGGTATCCCCTATTACGTAAAGAATGTAAGTTACGTCGCAGTTTTTCTGGACCTTTAATCAATTTCTGGCATTTTTTACACCATTCCCGTAAAAACGAGGATTAGAAATGCCCTTAGTTATAAGCTGTTTACGAGTAACAAGTTTACAGTCCAGAAAAGCTGGGTTCTTTACATAATAGGGGATATCGTTAAGATATTCTGCTTGCATCCGTTAAATTAGCTTTGAGACCTAATGACCTGAAAATTTTGCACACCTACTGGCCTCTCACTGATACTGCCGATGTCTACTGCAATCTATGATGATTATTGACCAAACCCTTCGGGAAGTTTTGAATTTGATTTTTCTTCCGTAGTGTGACAGTGTTCTACCAGCAGACTAGGCTCCTTGAGCTAGCCGGCAGCGGCGAGCACCCCTTTACCCATCTTTCTAAATTATGCTTTTTTTTCTTTCCTTTCAAGATTGTGGTCATGGAGCTGGTGGTCTACCTATACTCGTATGTCTATTATACTATAGGGGAACGGGACGGATAAAAGGGAGGTTTGGGTACCCATAAACCGGTTTTACCCTACCGCTGGTTTTTGCTAGTGCCGGTACCAAGTCCGGCTGTCCCGATTTCCTTTCGTTGTCTACGTTTGTCTTTTGTCTTATTCGTGTTCTTCATGTGTAGTTCCATAGCAGAGTGTGGCATGTAATTATAATTTCAGGCATTGTAGGTATTTCCTGTTATCCATTTTTTTACATTTAAGTCCAAATTTCGTCCGAAGTCATGGATTAAGACCATCTTAAACAAATCTTAGGACAAAATAGCGTCTTAAGACCATTATAAGATATGTCTTACTTTAAGCTACGTTCATTAAACAGGCCCCAAATTTTAACTGCAGATTCTGATGTGTATTTTTCTGTACAGTAAGGGTCAAAATTTATTCATTTAAGCCGAAAACTAGTTCTCGTTTTGGCCATGTCTTTGGATTTTCGTAAATTCCACTCCTTTGTTCCTTTGGTATTCTACTGCTGTTGTTTCTTAACTCACGTTTTATATCCTTATTTTTTACAGTTTTATCTTAGTTTATCAAAAGTATTTGTAGAATTATCTTTAGGAAAACATATTCCATTAAAACGATTAAAATACTTACTGCAAACTAGGCAACCATATGACTTCATTCACATAAAATTTAGTTCATCTTATTAAAATAATTTCCGTTAGCGTATACAATTATATAGTAGAGAAGCATCGAAACAGCGAACATTTGACAGACAAGGTAATACCTTTTAACGAAAATAACTTGACTTTTATGTTTGTTGATTGACTTAACCTCCAAATAAAATTATTGATACCTTTAATTAATTTTAGTATGTAAGATTAAAAGTGGCGAGTTGAAATTAATATTTAAGGAAGAGTAACTGCCTTGTGAAAACATCTTACTTTGATGATATAATAATTTATACATTTGCTTGAGTACAACCTTACTGAACTAACAAAATATTTAATTTGCATATCGAGCAGCTTGTATCATTTCTCCCTCATGCATAGCTCTGTCCTTAGCTGAATTTTGGCTTTTCTATTTAGACCCTTTTGGTTATTTGTTCTACATCAGATTTTACACGTTTTGGTTAATGGACTTCCAAATGTTTTGGTTGATTGATTGATTAGTTAGAGTTTAACGTCCAATGAGCAATATTTCAGCTATATCAGGACGAGAACAAGTTAATCAATTCAGGGACAACCGGGGCAACGGCTTTTGATTGCCACTGTTAAAGGGGAGAAATGGGTAGGGGCAGGAAATTTAGCCTTCTATACGACACCCAGTGCGTCTGCTCTCTTTAGAGAAATATAGAAGGGGTCTTTATACTGCATGGAGCGTGGCGTTTCTCCACACAGTTTGGCTACAATGGTTCGCGGTCAGGCTTTCCGTATTATGACCTGACTACCCCGCAAAGACAGGGCATTCCCCTATCCACCACCTGGGGACGCGCCCGGCAGCTCTGTAGCCAAAGCCCCTGAAAACCTATTCAGGTGCCGGGCCAAATGTTTTGGCTTTATCTGCACTGATGAGACATAAGTTGTCGAAATGCGCATATGCAGAAAATAAATTCACAGTAAGTTCGGTATTTTTATATTCAAAAGCCTTTTATATTTGATTAATTACACGCTAAATTACGTTTTATTAATATTGATTCCTCCACCTAATGTTACATTTGTATCTACAAAACAAAGTTTACAATATCATTTAAGAAACAATTGTATTAAATGGTAAAACACTGAAAATGTGATTCTGTGTAAATTGCAATGTGTTAATTTATATTTTCATTACATGTGAATATTGCACTTGAAATAAAATAAGATTGCTACGCGTAGCTATGTGTTCCCCGCCGCTGAAGTAAAGTAGATAATAAAGTCCCATAACTCATGTAAAATTTTGCGAATCAATATGGCGGTAGGATATGATCAACTGCATTAGGTTGCCTGTGGTGGCAAACAGACAGGCAAAATTTTAGCAAAATCCCTTTTTTGGATTTTGAGGAGATGTGTCGACAAAGTCTTCCTATGGTGTAAGTCGATAAAGTCTCGTAAGTGCCGTAAAATTTGTCGAATAACAATGTCGGCATAATTTGATCAAGTACATATAGTTGCAAATATTCAAACAAAATTTCAGCAATCCGTTCAGTGGTTTCGAGGAGTTGCGCCCTCAAAGTGTTCCTAAGCTGTAGCATGCATTAAGTCGATAAAGTCCATAACTCCTGTAAAATTTGTCAAATCAAAATGGCGGCATGATATGGTCAACTACAGTTGGTGACAATCAGACACAAACAAAATTTCAGCAAAATCTGTCCAGTGGTGTAAGAGGAGTTGCGCCCACAATATACATGACACACGGACGCATGGACACACGGACGCAGACCATTACTATTTCCCACCGTCACGTTGCAGCGGGAGACAATAAATTGCTTTGATCTAGTGCATATGGAGACTAATAATCCTGGAAAATTTGAAAGAAATCGTAGTAGTGGTTTTTGAAGAGTTGCGTCCACAAGATCTGTC
The DNA here is from genome assembly GCA_002080025.1 of Modiolus philippinarum. Lineage (NCBI taxonomy): Eukaryota > Metazoa > Mollusca > Bivalvia > Mytilida > Modiolidae > Modiolus > Modiolus philippinarum. The sequence goes on from MJUU01053377.1 coordinate 20,764, forward strand.
ATTGTAAAATTTTTGATGCAATATGATCTAGTACATATGGTGACTAACAATCCTTTAAAATTAGTACGAATTCGGACCACCAGTTTCTGAGGAGTTGCGTCCACAAGATCTGCCATTGTTTAATATGTGAAAATAATCAAAGTCCCATAACTCCAACAAAATTTGACGAATCAAAATGGCGATATGATATGATCTAGTACTAATGGAGACTAACAATCCTGTAAAATTTTAATGAATTCTGACCAGCGGTTTTTGAGGAGTTGCGTCCACAAGATTTGCCATTATATAACAATGTGGAAATAATCAAAATCTCACAACTCCCACAAAATTTGACGAATCAAAATGGCAATGCGATATGATCTAGTACTAATGGTGACTAACAATCCTGTAAAATTTGAATGAATTCTGACCAGCGGTTTCTGAGGAGTTGCGCCCACAAAAAATGTGACACACGGAAGCAAGGACGCAGACCATTACTATGTCCCTCCGTCGCGTAGCGGCGGGGACAATAAATACTGCGCCAAGCAATTGATTCAAGGTCAAACGTCAAATATGCAATGTATTTTAAAGCCGTCGCAATAAAAAAAAGAAATATTGATACTCAATACACATTCGGGATTAAAAGATAAAAGGTTCAGTTAAAAAATAACCATTGCTATAGGAAAATTTAAAGTCAAGGTCAAACATTAAATATAATGTAATGCAAACGCAAACGGCACACCTTTCAATATTAATTCTGTAGCTAAAGCTGTTGGTAACCCAGTAGTGACTGCCATAGCAGAATGACCGTGGTAATCACCATACACTGTTACGTTTGCTGTGTGTCTCTCACAAGAATCATCAGCCCATTGAATATCTGTTACATTGTTAACCATAGTCATATCTCTTTCATTTGGTTCTAAAATGAAAGTATACTTCATCTTGCATGACGTGTTGCATTTCGCAAAAAACAAAAAACCAAACAAACAAACAAAAAAAAAGCAAAACAAAACAAAAATAAAAACGTTACACATTCAATAATCGTGGAAGAGTAAAATTTTTTCATGTTTCATCAAACACAAAAATAAATGCAAGCATTTAGTTAAAGAAGTCTACATTTTGGTACATTAATTTAAGATAAAAAAATGTTGAAACATAGTTCCACATTTGTATCAATATGCAGAAATTAAATTCACAGTAACCTCGGTATTTTGTTATTTATTTATTGAAAACATCTCTGTCATGATTTTAACTGGCTGCAAGGCACTAATTGATTTGCAATATTCTGTGTTAAATGTTTTGAAAATGTGAAAATAAAATTCTTTGAGGTGCCATTTATTTAAGATTATAATGAAATTACGAATTTTACATAAAATGATAGGCATATTGACGAAGTCAGGGGATAATTATAAAATCTCTTACAGATCTTGTTCATTATGTGAACGATTGTGAAATTATTATATTGTTTACATATAAAATAATTGTAAAAACGTCTGTTGCTCTATTAATATCCATGTGACATTAGTTTATTCAATTTTCCCTGTTGCGTTGGATGTAGAGAACATAAAAACATTTTCTTATTATGAATTGACTATTGGCAATTAATACCAAAATACGACCATTTAAGTATCGAAAGATTATGTTTGTTCTCAAAAGTTAAATAAATAATAATGCTACAGGACTTACGAAATGACAGTTTTCTTGCCAGAAAGTTGCTCATGGTATCTAATGGTGTTGTTTTCTTTTCAATTAAGTCATCTCCAAGCAATCCCAAACTATAGAAATTGAAAAAGATAATCAATTATTGGCTTGGCCGATTGGAAGCTGTAGGTACATTTTCGACATTTGTTTTTCTTTTTTGATTACATTTGATCAGCCGAGACATAATTTGACAAACAAACATCTGCAAATACATTACCGTTGATTTTTTTTTGCCTTTTTAAAACAAAGATACAACGTGAAACTGTTTGATAAGGTTCACAATAACAGTAACTTATTTGAAAACAAAAGGATGTTAAATAACCGTCTTATGCCTTCGCAGGCATCGCATGCAAATACATTTATGACTGTCAAATCTGTGATTGAAGGCTGACGGCCTCAGCTTCATTAGCTGACTTCAAGAAGAAGAATCTTAATTCATTCTTTAATAATCTCAATTGAATTTCCAATCGATGACGTCAAAGGCCAGACGTTACGAGAAAAAAAGTAAATTTGCACTAAAATTTAAATGTCTATGTGCCAAACATCGAAAAGGAAATCTAACAATATTTTTACAGATGAAATATCTTTGAAATTATTTGATATTGGTTTTGGGTCAGTTAATATTTTGGTTGAATACTGAACTACCGGAAATTCATATAAATGAGTATATTTAGTGTCAACAGAAATTAATTGTAAACTTAGGATGACTTTCCTTATAGAAGTAAAGGTAACCACAAGAATGGATATTTGGGCCCAATTATTAGTGTAACGTCCCGGGTAATTTAAAACAAACGTCGCTTTGGTTTTATTAAAAAATAATCGTTACAAATGTCACTTTTAAACTACTATTAGCTGTAAGTTCTCAATCATTTGTCAATACAGATGATATGCAAAACGAAAAGCATTGCAATGGCTATTAGTTTGTTTTATGTGTATATCCATTGTTTGTATTCATTTACACAATAACAATTATACATTTATACTTTTATTAATCAAACCTGTTGTTTTTTCAGGGAGTCGAATATAAAATTTGACAATACAAAAAACAAATTTGCACAAAACAAAATCTCGATTAACGTTTTCTTACTCGATGATAGCTCTAAGTCTGCTGTTGGATTTTCCTATTCTGTCAATGACTAAATTTGTTAGCGTATTAGATGGTGTGTCAGGCGACGCTCCTAATATATCACATAAAAATGATTTCTGAAAAATATAAATAGTTTTCTATATGATCTCTTCCAACACTGCCCGGTTTTCAGGCTTAGTTGAAGCTAGGCAAAAAAGTCATCTTCCCAGGAAGTTTGTGATCCGCTTTTTACATTGGAATTAGTCACAACGACAAAATAGTAGACGAGTCAAAGAGCCTCAAGGCAGATGATATTTTAATGAAAGAATGACAAATCAATATATGCCTAGTCAATATGCAATCGTATGGATATCAGTAATAAAATTCTTCGACCCTGTTACAAGAACAAACACATACCAATACTGAATAAAAATTAAAAATCATCAAATATATAATATCCATCTATTATGATACTGCCGATATGTACAAAAAATAATAATTTTTTTACAAAACCTTTACGAATTTTTTCAGATGTAGTGCTACATTGTTTTACAAAAAGAATGGGACGTTTGAATAATCTGACAGTTTATCGCAAGCACTGTTTTACTTATCTGATAAATTAATTTTTGTCTTGTTCCTTTTTGTTCAAGATAGTGGTAGGTAAAAGTCTAATAGTATCGGGTTTTTAATGAATGTTCATTATTGTACTATAGAGTTTTTCAGACGACAAATTAAGTAACAACGATATACAATAATTGGAACTGGGCTTATCCTAGTCTTTGACAACAGTACCCAAATCAAGTTCAAAAAGTGAATGTAGTTAGAAAAAAATTCAGCAGACATAAAACAATATAAAGCTTATCTATTTTTGCTTACGTTAAAAAAGCCTGTAAGGATTGAGAACTGTCGGATATATTTTATTTTGATAAGAGCACAAATAATTGATCACTTCAACATCGGCAAAAGTAATAGAAATTTGTAATTAACAAAATTACCCATGTTATATCTGGTCCGTCCGGAATCAGTCTGGGATGTCTGTGAGTACTGAGTAAGTTAAGGGCAACAAGTGCCCGAACATGATCTGAAAATCCCTGAAATTGATAAGGGTAATTACTATATGATGCAAAATTTAAAAACAAAGACGGTAAAATCGAAATTGTATCATCGTTAATCGCACTTAATATTCTTTTGCAAAAATATATAGAAAAAAAATTATATCAATTGAAAAAATGTCTTTACACAGATCCACGATTAAAATGAAGTTTTCCTTGTTTGTCTTCAGCAACGTTAACACTTGAACTTAAAAACTGTTTATGGCAGATGCTCCTCTCCATCCGTTGAAATATGTAACTATATGTCGATTGAAACATCACTGTTTGGTTTATGGTTATATATTACGTCTACCTTATATCTTATTCGTCCTCTGGTAATTGTTTTTGCTTCGTCTATTTCCCAGTCAGACACATAGTTCAGCGCATTTCTACTGTACAATCCTTCCAAATTAAGTGCTGGGAAGAAAGACAACTCTTGAACATTTCCCAACAAGTGTTCACCAGGAATGTCTATGATCTATTTCATTAAAGTTGAAGAAGAAAAGTCAGCATGAATTAGAATACTAACCAAAAGAAAGTAAATGTAATTCTATAGTAAGTTAATAATAATTGAATAGGTTAATTAAAAATGCTTCAGTTTATGTTATTATTCTTATAATATATTCTTCTATATAAGTTCGTGGTCGAAAATACTTTACCATTGAACTTTCAGTAGTTTTAATTTAATACATCTGCAATCAGGCCAAACAAGCCAAATACCACGGGGTTTCGTTTCAAAATCAAATTTCCCAAGTAATGGCTACACGGAAATAAAAAAGCTAGCTCAATGAATATTTTTCCAATGTTGTATTACAATTCGGACAGTACTTCAAGGGATAAATAACAAAATACTGAAGTTACAATTAATTTATTTCCTGCATTTGCGCATTTCGACAATTTATGTCTCATCTGTGAAGATTAAACAAAACATTTCCAAAATAGAAAAGCCAAATTCAGCTAAGGACAAAGCTATGCATGAGGGATATAATACTTAGTTTTAAACAAACTTTTGCAAAATTTAGATATTGCAAATTTCAATACAATCGGTTTTCGGGTCAGCACCGAAGTACTGACTACTGGGTTGGTGAAAACCCTCGGGGACTAACAGTCCACCAGCAAAGGCATCGGCCGAGTGGTAATAAATAACAAAAACGTCTATTTCCCAGTCAAAACGTTTCAGAAAGTGTGATTAGTTTGGCTTTCAAATGATAAATCTTCTATTTTGAGTAATAATACATAATTTCCTTTCACTACTCACTCGCCATTGTCATGCTTATAATTGTCTTAAATCGAAATATTGTTTCAAAAATAGCCTCGAATGGTTTTGTTCAACCTTTGTGACTACTTTCTCTTTAGGCGTTTTACGGTCTATTCACAAATTAGAAAAGACTATTTAGTAAATATCTCCGTTCAAGAAATGTATGCACTTGGCTTTGTTTTTTTTTCTCGAGTTCACAAGTTTGAGTGTTGTATTTGTGGTGTTCTTGCGCTTTGTTGGTATGTGAAGTGTCTTTTATCACCTGTTGTTCTCGTTTTTTCCTAGTCTGTGGACTTTGATTTGTGTGCATTGTGAATGGTTATAATAATACATTGGAACTATTACCACAGCCATTACATTTGCAAGAATTTTGTCAGAATGTCTCATTCAATAACAATCCAGTCTTACTACATTTCTATATCAACAGACATGTTTTGTGCAAATGTCTTACTACATTTCTATATCAACAGACATGTTTTGTGCAAATGAAATTATCACTTAATTTTGGTCAATTTCTTATTATTTTTCTATACATTTATGTGACCAAACTGTCATCAGCTTTAACCATTTTAATGGCGGGGATGGGTTGGGGGCTTTGATTGTAGTCTTTTGCTTTTTCGTCATTCGATCAACACAAATGTTTTGTCTATTTGAATTGGACTCTAAAAATTTTCTTTCAAATGAAGTATTAAAATTCTTGCAATAGAATACTTTTATGCTGCTCTAGTTGAAGCATTACCCTAAAAATTGAGAAATCAGTAACATTTTTACACAAATATCAGCAGACCACATAAAATGGTTGCTTCCCTAGGTTACCCATTTAAATACGTTCCAAAAGGTCTAATGTGAATTAATTTCAGTCGCTTTCACGTTAGTAATCGTACCGTCCTGTATTTTATTTTTGATATAGAATTATTGTTTGCATTCATATTTTAATCTCGAAGAAAATTTAGACAAGCAGTGCTTCTTGTGGTTAAGGAATGAAAATGTTTGTTTTAAATGTAAGTTGTCATATTGCAATTTGCTTCAGCATCTTTTTTCCATCAAAACATTATAATCAAGGTTATTTTTAATACCTTCCTAATTAAACTGATTTGTGCCCTAGTAAAGGACATAATATTTTTTTAAGAAGAGTAGTTTTTTGTAATGAAATCGGTCAGGAAACAATAAAGTACGAGGGTTTATATATTTTTAACTAACATTTTTAAAGATAGATTTGTTTTTATATTATTTTATTTTTAGATTTCACCTTCAAACACATTACCGAATAAACAGGACAAAATTTGATGGTGCACACTTATTTTTTCGAATTCAATAGCTCACTTTATTTATCAAGGAACGGACTTGCGAAAAGAATAGGACAATAGATAGCATTTGTATGTTCAAATGAAAGTAACTGTTTATGATTAAATTTTTGGCTGTTAGACAATTTTTTATTTTGAACTTGCTACATGTATTCTTATATGTTATTTTATTTGTAAGGCAAAATTAAAATCTTTGATATACTAATGCACAAGCGTGTATTGATATATAACGTTTGTAACCATATCCTTATACAACATGAATGCTGCATTCTGTAAATAATCATACCTCTCCGTCTCTACGGAATTTTGCATCGAGAAAACACGCCTTCATAAGAGTTAAAGGGTCCCAACTGAAAAATATCATAGTGAAATATTTCTGATTTTTATACAACCTCGTTATTTTTCTATTTTTGTATTTATTGTTAATAAATCGGCAATCGAATATAATAGGAAAAATGCAAATTAAGTAAAGTGAAGTGGGCAAATGAGAGACCACAGACTCTCTTAAACAGTATACGTCACCTTACCGATACTCCCATGCAAAATTGCAGAAGCAAGAAATATGTGAATCCAAAAAATTGTAAGCGATAGATCGCAAACTCTGTTACATGGTACGTATTTTCTGCATATGCGCATTTCGACAATTTATGTCTAATTAGTGCAGATTAAACAAAAACATTTAGAAGTCTATTAACCGAAAAACGTGTCAAAGATGATAGACAATTAATAACCAAATGGATCTAAATGGAATAGCCAAAATTCAGCTAAGGACAGACCTATGCATGAGAGAGATACTCCTTAGTTTTAAACAAAATTTTGTAAAATTTAAATATTGCAAGTTTCGATAAAGCCGGCGTTCGTGTCAGCACAAAAGTACTTACTACTGGGTTGGTGAATACCCTCGGGAACTAACAGGCCACAAGCAGAGGCAGAGGCCCAATGGTAATAAATGATAAAATATCGAAGTTATTGTAAATTTTATTTTCTGCATATGCGGATTTTGACAATTTATGTCTCATCAGTGCAGATCAAACCAAAACATTTGGAGATCCATTAACCAAAATTAGAGTTACTATGGCCTATCCGGCCACGGAAACCCCGCCCCCGCCTCTTCCTGCATTTTCATTTAACATATGGAAGAAAAGGAATTATTGAAAACAAAATACAAAGTGCACATCTATAATATGTAATTAAGGTCCTGCATAAGTTTCATGAAAATATGATAAGTGGTCAAGGAGGAGTAGTGAATACCAGGTATTCACTATATGGTTTGCATTGAGGTGAAAGAGCTAAAATGACTAAGTCCAAATATGCCAAAAATCTGCAAAAAAAAGAAAGATTGGACGACAAAATGTGTAATGAAAATCTACAATATGTAATAAAGCTCCTGCATAAGTTTCATGAAATTCGAATCAGAGGTTTAAGAGGAGTAGTGGATACCATGTGGTTTGAATGGAGCTAAAATGACAAAGTCAAATTATGTCAAAAATCTGAAAAAAAAGAATTTTGGACAACAAACAGCATAGTGCGATTCTACAATATGTAATAAAGCTCCTGCATACGTTTCATGAAATTCCAATCAGTAGCTTAAGAGGAGTAGTGGATACCATGTGGTCACCATATGGTTTGCATTAAGGGCTCTTCCATTTAAAATTCCCATCCAGGTATTATTTTTTTTTTTGGTGTTGGGTAAATTTCTATTGTATCCTAATAGTGTAATTATATATTTAAATCTTTTTCTCTTGTTGGGGATATAAAAATAAGTGGCGTTCCACCCTTGGTTGGAAATTTTACTGGAATAGCCCTAACCAAAAATGATTAAGTTCAAAACATGTCAAAAATCCGAAAAAGGACAAAAAAACGTAGTGCACATCTACAATATGTAATAAAGCTCATGCATAAGTTTCATGAAATTCGAATCGGAGGTTTAAGAGGGGTAGTGGATACCATGTGGTTTGAATTGAGCTAAAATGACAAAGTCAAATTATGTCAAAAATCTGAAAAAAAAAGAATTTTGGAAAACAAAAAGCATAGTGTGCATCTACAATATGTAATAAAGCTCCTGCATACGTTTCATGAAATTCCAATCGGTAGCTTAAGAGGAGTAGTGGATACCATGTGGTCACCATATGGTTTGCATTAAGGGCTTTTCCATTTAAAATTCCCACCCAGTTATTATTTTTTTTGGTGGTGGGTAAATTTCTATTGTATCCTAATAGTGTAATTATATCTTTAAATTTTTTTCTCTTGGTTGGGGGTATAAAAATAAGTGGCGTTCCACCCCTTGGTGGGAATTTTTACTGGAATAGCCCTAACCTAAAGATTGACTAAGTTCAAAACATGTCAAAAATCTGAAAAAGGACAAAAAACGTAGTGCACATCTACAATATGTAATAAAGCTCCTGCATAAGTTTCATGAAATTCGAATCGGAGGTTTAAGAGGAGTAGTGGATACCATGTGGTTTGAATTGAGCTAAAATGACAAAGTCAAAATTATGCCAAAAATTTGAAAAAAAAGAATTTTGGAAAACAAAAAGCATAGTGCACATCTACAATATGTAATAAAGCTCCTGCATACGTTTCATGAAATTCCAATCAGTAGCTTAAGAGGAGTAGTGGATACCATGTGGTCACCATATGGTTTGCATTAAGGGCTCTTCCATTTAAAATTCCCATCCAGGTATTATTTTTTTTTTTTGGTGTTGTTTAAATTTCTATTGTATCCTAATAGTGTTAATATATATTCAAATTTTTTTCTCTTTGGTTGGGGGTATAAAAATAAGTGGCGTTCCATCCCTTGGTGGGAATTTTTACTCGAATAGCCCTAACCTAAAATGACTAAATTCAAAACATGTCAAAAATCTGAAAAAGGACAAAAAACGCAGTGCACATCTACAATATGTAATAAAGCTCCTGCATAAGTTTCATGAAATTCGAATCAGAGGTTTAAGAGGAGTAGTGGATACCATGTGGTTTGAATGGAGCTAAAATGACAAGTCAAAATTATGTCAAAAATCTGAAAAAAAAGAATTTTGGAAAACAAAAAGCATAGTGCGCATCTACAATATGTAATAAAGCTCCTGCATACGTTTCATGAAATTCCAATCAGTAGCTTAAGAGGAGTAGTGGATACCGTGTGGTCACCATATGGTTTCCATTAAGGGCTATTCTATTTAAAATTCCCACCAAATAATTTTTTTTGGTGGTGGGTAAATTTCTATTGTATCCTAATAATGTAATTATATATTTAAACTTTTTTCTCTTGGTTGTGGATATAAAAATAAGTGGCGTTCCACCCCTTGATTGGAATTTTTACTGGAATAGCCCTAACCTAAAATGACTAAGTTCAAAACATGTCAAAAATCCGAAAAAGGACAAAAAACGTAGTGCACATCTACAATATGTAATAAAGCTCCTGCATAAGTTTCATGAAATTCGAATCGGAAGTTTCAGAGGAGTAGTGGATACCATGTGGTTTGAATGGAGCTAAAATGACGAAGTCAAAATTATGTCAAAAATCTGAAAAAAAAAAATTTGGAAAACAAAAAGCATAGTGCGCATCTACAATATGTAATAAAGCTCCTGCATACGTTTCATGAAATTCCAATCAGTAGCTTAAGAGGAGTAGTGGATACCATGTGGTCACCATATGGTTTGCATTAAGGGCTATTCCATTTAATATTATTTTTTTTTTGGTGGTGGGTAAATTTCTATTGTATTCTTATAGTGTAATTATATATTTTAATTTTTTTCTCTTGGTTGGGGGTATAAAAATAAGTGGCGTTCCACCCCTGGTGGGAATTTTTACTGGAATAGCCCTAACCTAAAATGACTAAGTTCAAAACATGTCAAAAATCTGAAAAAGGGAATAATTTGAAAACAAAAAACGTAGTGCACATCTACAATATATAATTAAGCTCCTGCATAAGTTTCATAAAATTCTGATCAGTGGTTTAGGAGGAGTCGTGGATACCATGTGGTCACCATAAGTTTTGCATTTAGCTAAAAGTCCAAAACATGTTAAAAATCTGGAAAAAGGGAATTATTGGAAAAGAAAAAAGTAGTCCACATCTACAATATGTAATTAAGCTCCTGCATAAGTTTCATGAAATTCTGATCAGAAGTTTAGGAGGAGTAGTGGATACCATGTGGTCACCATATGGTTTGCATTGAGCTAAAATGACTAAGTCCAAAACATGTCAAAATCTGGAAAAAAGGTAATTATTGGAGACAAAAAACGTAGTGCAGATCTACTATATGTAATTAAGCTCCTGCATAAGTTTCATGAAATTATGATCAGTTGTTTAGGAGGAGTAATGGATATCTGCTGTTGGGTACAAAAAGACGGACGGACGGAAGGACGGATGGACACCATGAACACTATATACCTCCCGCAAAGCGGGGCTATAAAAACGTGTAAAAGCTGATAGACAACAAATAACCAAAGGTATCTAAATAAACTGTGTAAACATTATGAGTGAAATATGGATTAGGTAGGTTTTTTCAATATCAATTAATAGAATCAAATCTATTAAATTCCAAATCATTTATAATAAGAATAAAAAAACAGCCAAATCCTTTAATAGGGTCTGTAACACTCGTTAAATTTTGGAACTTCCATAACTTGTACCCGGAAATGTCATTTTAAACAAAAACATATAACGTTTAAAGCTAAAAAATTTAAACCTCATAATCTAACGTCATATTTTTGCGGAAACCTTTTCAAATTGCAATTTTATCGTGAAATCTCGGTGTCACATGACGACACTTACAGACCCTATGTTAGCTGCAATTATACAGATGATATGTTGTCGCTGAACAATCCTCGCCTTGTTGATATACTTACTTTGATAATCTTATTTATCAATAAGAGCTCGAGATAAAAAAATACTACCAACACTTTCACATTGGTCTCATTCCTTGACCTTTATCTGAAATTTACAACTGAAGGAGACTACAAACTAGGCTGTATAACTAATGTGATGACTTCAACTCTTCCTTTCTTTGTAGCAACATTTTAACAGCACCAGCAAGAGTTAACTTCTGCCAACCTATTCGCTACTAAAGGGCATGCGGTCTTTACAGTAATTACCTTGATGAAACTCCATCGCTAACAAATCGGCTTGAGGTCATAATTGTAGAACTTTTATCAACGATATCACCATTTTGTGGACGGCTATGGGATACTTGGGAAATCTTTCCCTTTAACAGTTTAATTTTTTTATTCCTCTACTGTACTTTATCACCGCAATCGACGTTTCAAAGAGGAGTCTCGTACAAAAATCCAGAGATGCTTACTCTACCGGTGCACCTGTTCTCACCCATAGTTTTATATTGCATCCGTGATGCTGATCTGTATGTGTGTCTCCCCTTTTCTTTTCTGTGTCTACTTATATGATGTATTGGTTTCTTGGTATTAAAGATTTGACATTGTCTTTGGAATATGTTTTACACTCAAGGCTCGGTTTTCACTAACTTTAAACATGGCCACCATCATAGATTATCAATACCCGTACATCCTAAGGGAATGGCACTGGATATTTGTATTAAGACTGCTACCATCGGTGGAGCAAAGCATTTAACTGTTACAGTACAGAAAACTACTATTGTTAGTACAAAGTTTACTGTTTGGAACCAGTTCAATGCTTTTCTCCGTTGATGGTGTCAGTCCGAGTACTAATATGCCGTATTGTTACAACAGGGGGCTAACTGTCTTAAGCACTTTTTGTCAAAATTATTTTCATTTATTGTAATCTCGTTGGTGGAAAGCTTGCGTGATCACAAGTCCTGAGTGACTATCAGAAATTAGTCTTAATAATGACATTTAAATTTTTATCTTCTTAAACCCTGCATCTTGCTCTTGCCGTAATAAAAATGTATTTGCAGCAGATGACTATAAAAGAAATAAAGATCGAAGCAGTTCCAGCTGTAATTCACATATTGCAGGGAGAAAAATGTAAAGTGCACGGCGTTTCAGCAGTATAGCCTTCAACTAGGGGGCAATGGGCAGAAATTCAAAAAAAGATTACTCAACAACGTGTAGAGCAAAACCAATTTATAGTTCGTGCAGACACATTTAGCAAACATTGACGCAGAAAGCTTAGACCCCATTTTTCTGAAAATTTTCTTTTAAGAGCTGATAGAGAAAAGTTTTCAAATCAAGCAATTAGGCTTATATACAAAACATGTAATGGGAAATATGAGAAACAAAAAACATAAATGCTAAACTTGATGTGATATGAGAGCATACTACCTACAGGCTTAGTGACAACATTGATCTCTAAAACTGTCCGTAATAAAGAATATTTATTTACCTGAATTTTTGAAACAAAGGAACATTACTGCATTCTGGTGCTGGTATACCTCCACTCCAAGTCGTAAATGAGTTAACCTTGTTTAGCATAATATGAAAAATATTAATATATAATACAATGACATCTAAGGTTAACTGGTAAAGGCGGATATATTTCAAGCAATAAAAACTTTAAAATTATTATCTTTAGTTAGTACTTTTTCAAAATATTGACATATGAATCCATAAACTAGTGGACAAGAATAGACAATTCATCAAGCAACATCATTAGAATCCATAAACTAGTGGACAAGAATAGACAATTCATCAAGCAACATCATTAGTCTCCTCACATCAGAGTTAATAAATCATTTAATAAATCTGCTGGTGGACTGTTAGTCCTCAAGGGTATTCACCAATCCAGTAGTCAGTACTAAGGCTCTGCCCCGAAAACCGATTATATAGAAATTTGTAACATCTAAATTCCGTTAAATTTTGTTCAAAAATAAGGAGTATCTCCCTCATGCATAGCTCTGACCTTAGCTGAATTTTGGCTTTTCTATTTAGATCCTTTTGGTTATTTGTTCTCTATCAGCTTTTATACGTTTTTCTGTTAATGGACTTCCAAATGTTTTGGTTAGATATGCACTGATGAGAATAAGTTGTCGAAATGCACATATGCAGCAAATAGATTAAAAGTTACTTCGGTATTTTGTTTAGTTAAGAGCAAAGCTTTGTATGAGAATGATACCCTTTAGTTTATGCAAAATTTACTTAAATTAGATATCGCAAGATTCCAGTAAAAGAAGTATTCGTGTAAACAACAAGTTCTTATTACTAGGTTGGTTAATACCCCAGGGGACTAACATTCCACCAGCAGATGCACAGTCTAGTGGTACTAAATAAACAAAATACCGAATTTTCTTTCCTAAATTTCTGCAGATCGCCATTCATTTCTAGAAACTTACTTCTCTGTAGTAATGCATTTGTTTAAACCTTCAATCTAGCTAAAGTCTTTTTTTTGCAAGGCGGTCTTTTTAGTAACATAAATATTCATGGAAGAAACCTTGTCTGGATTACACTTACACTACTAAGTATGCACTCCAATTATATTGAAGTGAGTTATTGCCAAATTAATTAGAAGTGCGTTGCAGACATAACCGCTCGTCCAACTAAACCTGCAGAGCATTCATGATTAAAGATCCTAGTAAATCTGGAGAAGACTTGGAGCAGTCCTAGAATCACGACCATTCTTGTTATTTTACGAAAAGATATGGAGTAAACGAACATGAGACCAGAACACAAATGTTAACTACAACTTCATTAATTGTAATGACCTGAATTCCCATTTCGGAAAATAATTCCTCATCAACAGCACTAGACCCATAACAAAGGAAATCCTAGGTTAATTTGATATTACTGACTATTCGGATTTCGTTTGGTTTTATGCATTTTAAAAAAAAAATTGAGATTGAAGAGAAAACTACGATGGAGGGAGCTAAACAAAATGCACCACTAACAAAAATGAAACTTTATACTTGAATTATTATTTCTATTATTTTATTTTTTTTATATTTTAAATTTATTTTTGTTTTTCATAATACAACTCAATATAAACGATCTAACATTTGCGTAAATCTTAAGAAGAAATATTTGTACGGTCTTTGGCAAGAGAAGTTCCGAGGCAATCATAGCTACAACAGGTCAGAGGTAATAACTTATAGAAAAGGTCTTGACGGTCATGGGTAGAACAGGTTAGAGCGGTCATGGTTCTGACCAGAAACAGTCAGGGTTCTATGACCATGACTGATCAGAAAGGTCAGAATTCTAGTTCTCAGACCATGACAAGTCAAACAGTCATAATTTTAGAGCAGATTTGCTACCTGTCCTACGTTAAAATAGAGTAGCTTTTATGAGAGGTTATGTCCGCATCCCACTGTAAATCTGCACTTATTGTTTTGAAAAAAATATTACACGTGCAATGAAATGTGTATATCATGATGTTTGTTTCTTTTCTTTTTCCGTGGATTGTAGCTGTCTCAGGTCCTTGTTTTGTCTTTGTTTATCTCTGTTGCTGTTTTTGCCATGTCTTTGGACTTCGATTTTTGTGGTCATTGATTGCCTTGTTCCTTCGGTATTCTACTGCCGTTGTTTTAGTTTTAAAAGAATTTGAATGATTAGCCATATATATTCAGGAATTAGTAGTTTGCTTTCCCTTAATATTAAATACAATAATGTCACAAAATTTAACACAAAAAGCCCACAAAGTGTTTGTTTGTAATTTGTAACCCCGTCCCCCACTTTTTAAAATTATAACAATTATTTTTTGTTTTTAAATTTCATTACTTACACGCCCTCCTCTAGAATGAACATCATCAAAGCATTTTTTTGCCAGCATATGGTCAATTCCAGGACATAATCCTATTTCCGTCATTATTGTTATACCTGCATTGTGTGCCCTGTTGAAAATAAGACAACAACAATATTTGGAAATTACAATATTCGACAATCTGTTGTGTGAAATGAGAAACACTGAGGTCGAAGTGCGTATCGAGAATTTCCTTATTTACGTGAATGGCATTTAATTTATATAGAAGCGACTCGATTAAATGCCTTGTTAGCGTCAATAACAAATTGACTGCAAAAAATTGCATATTAACGCCAATAAGGCACTTAATCGAGTCGCATCTATAGAAATTAAATGCCATTCACGTAAATAAGGAGAGTTTCGACCCCAGTGAGAAATGATGATCGAAAACATGACATACTGAAATCTCTGAACCCTGCAGCTGCCCTGTTAACTAGTCAATAATGACATGATCAGTAGTTATAGGAGAGCCAAGTAACCTATATTCAATTAGTGAATATATTTTTAGAAGTAAAAAATATTAAAATGTCATGAATATGAATATTTGACAATATGAAAAGTCTTAAATGTTAATGAATTGAATTTCCAATTGGACATAATTTGCTTTGTTTACAACCATAGATCACAATTATTCACTTATTTATTTAAGAAGAAGTATATGATCTCTCTTAGGATTCTTCTCTGTAAATATCTGTAAGTTTGACTTTATTCGTCTGTTGATTTTAAAGTGATTGTGTTGAAAAAAATTTCTTCATATCTTTAAAATAAGTACTTTTAACATTTATTTTCTTGACTGACGAAAAACAAAAAAAAAAACGGATCAAAGTTTTTACATCGAATGTCATGAAAACCAGATCAGTGACACAATATTTTCCTGATTTTTTAAAGAATTCGTAGTACCTATATAACAACATATCTCGAAAGGTTTGAAGACAATGAGCACAAAAAATGTTTTGTTTGTTATTTCTTTCGAAGTTTCATTCGAATTTTTAGGTTAGCAGCATCGTTCATTGTTTCTGCATGAAATGCTCTTTTTTGTCTGTTCGAATATATAATACATTTATTTTAAGAGTGTTTCTTACTTCTGTTTGTAGTAATACCTTTCATGAACAAGATCATCCTTCTTTTGAAGGCTTAGTTTTAATCTGTATTATAGGAAGCAACACAAAAATGAAATGAGAAGGATAAGTAAGATATTTAGTTTCTTGTCATAACGTTTCGGTCAATCTACTGAAATACGGGGTGCCGGCGGGGGGATTCTAAACGTCAGGTGTCAGGTGAACATAAATATGAACTATTTGTATTTTTGTCTAGAATGCAGTAAAATGATGATGAAACTGTTTTCTGTAAAAGTAGCAAATGTATTTTTTTCAATCCTATTTTCGTAGATAAAATATGCCCTAGCCCAGTCTCAATGTAATTATATTTCAATTCTGCGACCTTAACCTATATTGGGGTTATTTCGTATATCTATTTTACTCCCGATCCGTATTGAAGGGGTTTATAGTAATCCACACGTCTGTCAGCTCAAGTTCGATTATGTACGAAAGCCTAGAGAGGACTTCTTAATTCTTAATACTTAATTCTTAATACTTAATTGTTAATACTTATTTCTTAATACTTAATTCTTAATTCTTAATACTTAATGCTTAATTCCTAATTCTTAATAATTGATTTTAATGAGGTTGTAAACTCTGAACACGACACGCATAATTGAACGATCAATTTCATACAGGTATGTCAACGAGTAAAGATCATACCTAATGAAATGGGGTTGATTAAAACTTTTCGTAAGAAAATGGAACAGCTAAGACAAAAAAATGCAAATATTTTGCAATAAAAAATAAAAAAATCGACGACAAACGTACTAATTAACTTTTTCGCTTATTTCTTAGTTATCTATGTTACAAGTTTGTGTAAAGTTCGCATTTTGTTCTTTCTTTTTGTCATACTCAGTTAGATTAATATTAATATTGATATATATGTCTTAAATTAACATGCTCTATTATTATTGTTACTGTATTATATATGGGAGAAGACTTTTATAAGTTGGAATAACTTGTGTCTGATCCCCTTTGTATTTTGTGAGCAAAATAAATGTTTAAACAGTGTTAATTAAACAAGACCTACAGACTGAATGTGTAATACATGAAATTTCTTGGGTTTTATTTGCTAACATGTACATGTTTATGCCCTCGAGGCATGTCTTTGGGTACCATACATATGCCTCATGCACGTGTGTCACTTACTTAAATATGCAACAAATATAAATTATAAAATATTGGAAGATATGGTTCTTTGAATCCATTTTTCTATCTTTATTACACAACTAATACTTGTTTATTTTTTTTCTCGTATTCTGGGTTTTTATGGATTTCTGTTCGACAATTTCGCATGAAAAATCCACGAGTGGAAGGTCATTTTCATTTTTTTATAACTGTGTAAAGAGTGGAATTTGAAGGAGTTTTTTTCTATAATTTTGAAAAGCCGTATGCATTAAAATTTATGAGTGCCATAAATTTAGTCTCTAGTCAATTTTTATAAAAAAAAATAAATCCGATTAATGTGTGGCTGGTGTTTTCGACATTAACATTTACAATTTTGTGTAATTATTTTATAAGTGAATTAATTATATAAAAATATTCCGATAGACACTACATTTTGACAAATATCTTCTCGTCATCTAGTAATCATCTGATGCCACGAACTTATAGCTGTTATAGGTTAATTGGGTCGTTTTTTCAGTGTAAATTTATCTAAATTCTGGTCGTATTTTTATTTTCAAATTAACGAAATGACGCTAACATTAAATTGCCGTTTCCACAAGGCACTACAATGTTCAATCTTGACTGTGCTGATCTTATCATATTAAACTATTCTGAAACCGTACCCAATCCAAATAGGAAGCGGTAGGTAAAATTAATCCGTTATGAAAATTTCATAATTTTGACTTTTTCTAATCGAAAACCTTAATATACTGGATAATAGATTAATTCCTTAACAAATGTTTGGTTGAGACATAGGGAAGCCTTGGACTGCCACCTCATAGTGCTTATATTCGATAAAATTAATGATATTATCGCAGTAATTTCATAATTATTACGAAAGCGTATTAGCGCCACACAAACTGTTTTCCATTATTTGTGTTATAACGCAAAGGTTTATATGATCTGCGCAGGTGGTTGTTATTATTGAGGCAAATCTTCTCTGTTGTCAAGTGCCTCCGAAGCAATTTTGCTGACAGGACGGCATCGGGCACTCATGGCATTTGTGCGAACTAAGTTATCCTTCAAGTTGTCCTTATCGAGCTACTGCCTGCTCCAAAGCTGATAGTCCCCCAAGTGCGTCATGATATGCTTTAGTTTCTCCCAGTCGATCACTTCGCACAGGATGATGCTTCGCCCATTTTCCGGCTCAAAGTGTACCATCTTGAAGGGTCCGGGTTTTAGAGTTCAAGATTTAGTTCTAGTTATGTTGACTCTTTCTTTTGTTTTCAAAACTATTCATCGAGATAAGAGTTGGAATTAAATGGTATCATAGGAGATACATTTCCTCAAGTAATTAAGAAGTATCAATGACATATCGATAATATGCATGTATACACTTTGATTCGTACGCTTTCCTCCCTTGCTTCAATATGCCAGGCAACAAGAGAAACGATGAAAAATCAATTTTTTGTATATTACTAATATCTTTGGTTTCTATATGATTCGAGATATGTATCCAGAGATGAAAATCGTTGTCGTGCTTGGCACAACCGCATTCATACTATATTAAAGGAGAAGAAAAAGGAATTTGATTACAACGTAATAAAGCTACAAATCGCATAACACAATAATTTACCATAATCGTGGTGCTTTGGCTCATTTACAGAATAAACCGACTAAACAAAAATTTGATATCATAGATCAACAAAAACCACTTACTATGTATGTTTCATATCTATATACAGTAAGATACCAAATTTCAAATAAATTTGTCCAGTATATAAAAAGAACTTAAGAAAAGTATTACAAAAATTTTCACTATATGTAGTGTTTAATAGAGATGAAAATTGCTATTACATTGTACTAACCAAATTTGAAGTTGATACTAGTATCCTATAGCGACAGAAAAGCATATGACATATATCATATTTCTGAAGTCACACCCCAAATTTGATATATATCTATACAACAGGGCCGAAGATGTTTGTGACGGAAATATTGAAAGGGCAGACGCACGAAATCAGCTAAGAACGGAACTATGCAGGAGGGAGATACTCCTTAGTTTTGAACAAAATTTTGTTAATTTTTGATATTTAGACTGAATTTAGAAACTGAACAAGATGAAGAAGTTGTTTGGTCAATACAGTCCCATACACAAAAACTAAACAAAGAAATCCCATCTATTGCTTAAACACTGATAATGAACTTTTCGAGTCGCATTTTGTTGATAGTGCAATCCATTTTGATTGCAGTAACGCGGAGAATCCATTTTAGGTTAAGTGCAAATGTGGACGATTATGTAGTTTTCTGGAGAAGCTCGAATTTTCCAAAGTAATGAAAAAAGAATTAAAGGATGGCAGAAAAACATATTCATTATTAAAAAAATACTGGAGCACAATAAAATATTGAACAAAAAGAAATGCTTTAATCTTCCATTGTCTTTCTGAAACAAACATGAAATTTCCCACCCAAGTCATCATGGGATGTCATTTACTGAGTAATAATATCGAATTATCAAGATAACTTGCCTAAATTTATATGAAGCTATATGGAAATATAGCATTATGTTATTAAAATAACACTTTACTTATGTTAAAATATCGCATTATTTTTTACAACAAATATCACGTTAAAAGTACATTTTTGTGTATGGTAAAAAACATTAAAATATGAACATCTTTAAATGATTATTAAAATTATTTCTATAAATAAAGATATTTATGAACATTTTTCTGATAAATTTTAGCAATTATGAAAATCTTTGCGATAAATTTTAGTAACTATGAAAATTATTGCGATACATTTTCATATTTTATCGAAAATTAGCACTATGAGGTGGCAATTTCTAGGTTCCGTGGAGACTTTTCCTCTGAAAACTTATTTGTTACCTGATGTGAAGCTCAAAGGTCTAACACTGACCATTTCTATTGAGTAACATTATCAAATCTATCAAAAAGACCATTGAAACGTATTTCTTATTTCTTAATACTTAATTCTTATTTCTTAATACTTATTTCTTAATTCTTAATACTTAATTCTTAATACTTAATACTTATTTCTTAATTCTTAATACTTATTTCTTAATTCTGAATACTTAATTCTTAATACTGAATTCTTAATTCTGAATACTTATTTCTCTTAATACTTAATTCTGAATACTTATTTCTTAATTCTTAATACTTAATTCTTATTTCTCAATACTTAATTCTTATTTCTTAATTCTTAATACTTAATTCTCAATACTTAGATTTCTTATATATTAAAAAATATGACAATTTTGCTGCTCTCCTCTTGTCTAGAGCAAAACCAGCTTGGAAACGAAATTTGAAAACCCTACTCGAATGGATAATATCCCGTGGCCAGAAGATGAGCGTCGTGTTTGAGATTAGAGCTGAGCTCTTCATTTATTTATGGACAAGATTCATATTCAACTGCTATTTGCCACCCGCCTTGCCGAGGTCTGCGTCACCTTGTTGAAAGGCAAAAACCTTCAGAAGCACCAAGACGGTCTCGAAGAGTTGAAGGAGAGACTTTTTAAGTCACCACCTTTAAATAAATTGACGCTTCACTTTTGCTGAAAATTGCAACCAATACCGAAGCCAAGCATGGGTTCCTCTTCATCGTCTCTGGGGACCAAAGCAAGATCTTGACCTGATTCAACCTATCCTTACATCTGCACGAGAAGAGATCTTACGAGATAACCCTCGTGACTTTAGAGACATACTACCCTATCCCTAATGTCCATGCCGGAAATAATAATCCCGCTATTCCCCCAAAAGATGGTGTCCACTGGTTTCCCGTTGTAGTGATCATCAGCTCCTACGGCAACGACAATATCAATCATGAGATCCAGCGGCAATTGCGGCTGAACAAACACAAGATCATTATCTTTCTCCATGCTAGCTGCGCGACTCCGAGAGCAACGGTCACCCTCGCCACATGCTACCGGACCGGAGCACAAAAGACAAATAAGGGTTGCCCCGTGAGCGTTCGATTGCTGCATTTCGACCTATCTGGTCGGCATAAGATGCTCCAGTGCACTACTATGCTTTTGTAGAGCGGTAAGGATGGTATGGTCTTAGAGATGAGCCAAAAAGCAGGTGAGGTATAACGTAAAGAAAGGTGGGTTCCTCCCAATGCTCGCAGAATTCGCCTCTGTTGTGCTACTTATGCTAGCCAAAAACCAAGCTACCTGCTTTAGGTGTGGGTGCATTGAATGATTTGAAAAGTGCAGCCATGGGAATTGGATTATACCTCAAGGAAGATGGTAAAGAGTGCTGCAAAATTTTGATGTACTAAAAGAATTGATTATTAAGAATTAAAAATTAATTTAATTAATTATTAAGTACTAAGTATAAGGGATTTATTATTAAGAATTAAGCACAAGGATTTAATTTTTAAGAATTAAGTTTTAACTTTTAAGAATCGAGTGTAACGAAAAAAGAATGAAAAATTAAGAATTAAGAATTAAGTATTAAGAATGAAGAATTAAGTATTAAGAATGAAGTATTAAGAATTAAGAATTAAGTATTAAGAATTAAGTATTAAGAATTAAGAAGTCCCCTCTAGGTTTTTGTAATTATGACTTAATCCCACTTGTCGTTTAAGAGTTATGTACTCTTCATTGTTACAAAATAATATATGTTACTTCCTCATATAAAATGAAGATAAAGTTAGACTTGAATAAAATTCACATTTGTCATAAAAGAGTTATGTGGCCTTGATAATTTTAATTTCTTATTTTCGTAAGCCGGGACTATGCATTAATTTAGCTATTTTTGTAGCAGTTATATCCGTTCACGTACGTTGTCACAACAAAGGCAAAACGTAGATCTATCTCTTTCGGCATATGCGGAATACCTGACCAAATTGACGAAACAAAATATTGATTGGTTACAAAAGATCTCAGAAAATAAAACACGAGGTTATTTTTAACCCTCATCAGTGAGTTTTTATTCGTTTATCTTTGATTTGACTAACAAGTTAGTCGTATTTATTCCATCCAGGCTCACGAAGAGGGAATATGTTAATTCCTACTATAATGACGGTCGAGTTCTAATTTGAAATATTGTCAATTGTCGTTCAAGAATTATTTGCCTTTGATCGTTAAAAAGATGCATTTTAGCCATTTCCGGGTGATGAAAAGAGAACGTATCTCAAATTTATTATAGAGCACAACTGTTAAATGTAGGTCAAGTTCGGTTTGGCGACATTCACATATGTCGTTTAATACTTATTAGACTTTGATGGTTAATTGCAATATTTTCCATTTCAATATGGTAATAAGAGAATCTTTCACACAGCTTTCTCAAATTTTAATATGTTACTATCAACTATAAAATGAAGGTCAAGTTTGATTTTGACAAAATTGCAATTTGTCCTTCTGGAGTTATTTTTTATTGATTTTATCCGTTTCTTAATAAATTTTGACATGCTACCTCCTACTGTAAAATGAAAGTGATGAACATTTTTTGACAAAATTCCAATTTGTTGTTAAAGAGTTATTTACCGCTGAATGCATTTTTTCCATTTCCAAATGACAACAAGAGAAGGCTTTCATGCAGCCCTCTCGAACTATATAATGAATCATTTTATACAGTGAAACCTACAAATATGATTATGTGTAAAGTGGTAGTGGTGGGAGATTATGGATGGTGGGGTGGTATCCGTGATCAGTAGATCACTGATACGGGACTTTCGAGATAGAAACTCACGTGTAACAATCTCCTCAAATACCAGTAAGAAGGATAACTGGATTCCTAACCTATTGAATAGATAAATATACCACCTAAAAAACTATTAATTAAATTGAAGTGAACTTATAATTTGTCCCACATGACAATTATTCAACTAAATTTTAATTGACGAAAAACAATTAACCTGACGCAATACAAATAGATTAAATATAAATCACCCTTAGCTCAACGGTATTAATTAATTCCCTCCCAATGTATTGATGTTTTGATTTTTTTCGAATAATACACAAAAGTGTTTCAGGAATGAATACGACTCAAAAGTCCCATATTCTTGTGCTATTTAAAGAAAGCAAGTAAGAGAAATTGGAGGTTCCGGGTACCAATAATTCCTACAGCTGGCTTTTGCTACTGCCGGTTCCAAGTTCGGCTATCCCGAGTTTGCATCGTTATTTACGTTTGTCTTTGGTTTTTTCATTTGTGTTTTTCTTGGAAAGTTCCCCTATGACCTGTTATTGTAGTTTTTGGCCATTTTTACTTTAAGCTTTGTTATCCCAAATTTCAAAAGTGAAAAAAAAAGATTACAACATCTTAAAACTGTCTCGCCATAACCAAAGAGATATATTTACACATTATATTGAGTAATATTTGAAGGAAAATCTACTCACTCGTCGTGAAGATCTTTAACTTCTTGACATAAATAACCATTGTGTACCATATGTCTTTTTTGTCTGATGCATATTTTAGCTACTTTAGGTAGTAAATCTGGTGGTGTTAAACTGAAAATATTGGTAGGAGCAATGTACACGATTCAAACAGGCTTTAAAAATTTCGACAATTTTTTTTTATTGCATTACAGCATTCATAAACAAATAGTCATATTATTATGCATATTAATCATTTGATGCATTATTTATCCTTTTTGTTGGCTTATTCTTCTTTTATCCTTTATCCACTTTGGTAGAAATAAAAGATTAGAACCAATATTTCGTAACTCCCTTGGAACTCCCTTTTTTATTTAAATATGTTTGTTACTTGTTCTCTTTCAATTTACACATATATTTCGGTAAACTTTATTCCAAACATTTTGATTTGATCAACACTGCAGAGACATAAGTTGTGCAAATACCCATGTACAGAAATTAAATTATCAAAAACTTAGGTATTTTGTTATTCACTCACACTATATGTATAAAGTTACTCACAATACGAGCTAGATTTATGATTCTCACATATAAGTAATATTCAGTTTTGATACACAACAAATGATTTGTTTATTTTCTTTCATAATTACACACAAAAAAAACGGTTTTGTCTTTTTATTGTAAAGATATTGTCTGCATATTTATTATACAATTCTATACCCATAGCAAGATAGAGCGTGTGGAAGAATCTTGTTTCTAAAACCTACCCAACAACTAACTTAACCAAGAAATAAAAAAAATAACTAGCCATGAATTTCAAATCATTTGTGCACGCAAATTTTGAGTTGACGCAATAGGCATGTGTCTTCTATTAATATACTCTTTATTATCTAGAGAAAATCCATTGATGTATGAAACAGTTTTCAAGAAGTAACAGCTTAGAACATTTTCCCATATAGTTTTATGTTAACCTGTACCACCTAGCATCGACCATTTTAGATGTCTGATTGGTACCAATATAGAACATTGTTTAGATGACCATTAAGTAACCTTGCCCAGTTAATATCATGGAGTAAATGAAATGGCCATGAAGCTCATTAAAATTATTGCAATTGGAAACATATGTTAAATGGTCTGATATTCATCTACTTCATATCCTTTCGTAAAATATTTAAGTACAGGATTTTGTCTTTTAATGCAGTATGGAGTTGATAAAAGAATTCCCCGTGTTGAGATGTATGCTCTTTCTTTTTCTTAGATATGGTGTACTTGTACATTAGTTAATATCTCATGTGTACACTTTGTTCAATAACTATTATCTAAATTTATGTCAATCCTAAACCTAAGGTTTAACTCCCTCCATCGTAGGTTTTGCCTATAGCTATATTTGATAGTACTGACTATTCTGATTTCGTTTGGTTTTATGCATTTTAAAAATGAAATTGTGGATTTCCTTTTTTGGGGGTTCTAGTGCTGCTGATGAGGAATTGAATTAAAAATGGCAAATCAGCTCATTAAAATTATTGAAGTTGTAGTTAACGTTTGTGTTCTGGTCTCATGTTCGATTACTCCATATCCTTTCGTAAAGTAATAAGAACACTTTGTTCAATTACTATTGTCTAAATTTATGTCAATTCTAAATCCTAAGGTTTAACTCCCTCCATCGTAGGTTTTGTCAAGAGCTATATTTGATAGTATTGATTAATTAGATTTCGTTTGGTTTTATACATTTTAAACAATTTTTTGAAATTATGGATTTCCTATGTTTGGGTTCTAGTGCTGCTGAAGAGGAATTAATTTCCGAAATGGCAATACAGCTCATTAAAATCACTGCAGGTGGTGTTAACATATGTGTTATTGTCTCATGTTCTTGTCGTACAATATAAAACATCTTAAAGTTAGAATTTTTTTATGGAAAAGGGACAATGACTCCAAGATGGGTTTTCAAGATTTTCTTCAAAATTTCAGCGTGGGTAGATCTTGCCATGCCGATAACTTAACTACCCTTCAAATTTTTGATATCTGAAACGGTTTTTGACTTATTGGCTAAAAACAACATGTTCTTATGGTAGAAACAACAGCCATGTTTGGTCTTCCCACTACTTGAACATAACTTTGAAACTACAACTGTGACGCTTCAAGCCTAATTTGGCTACAATTGGCTCAGCAGGAGAAGAATGTTGAAATTGTTGACGGCGACCAAAGATAACTAATTGCAGTGTTGCTGAAAACTCCTTCATCCATCGCTGAATTCTCGCCTATGCTATATTTGATGGCCTACGCAATATTAAAATATTCACTAATAAACTTGAATATTTCTTTTACCAGAAAAAACCCGGAAGGCATATGAGGAAGAACGACTATATGCTTTCATTTCAGTAGATCTAGCTTAATGTTGTCTTATTGCTCCTATTAGGCTTTGCATGTACCCGACTACAACCTTTTGTCTTACTTTTTCATAAGACTTTCGTTTTTGTGCATATCTTCCAGGAAACATTTGCTCTGTCGACTTAACATATTTCACTCAAAATTATGTCCAGGTAACGTTTTGATGGAGTTGTTTCAAAGATTTTTTTAATATGTAAGGTTCGCTTTCGTTTACCTAGTCTTAAATTTGTATCAATTTTATACCTGACGACAATATGATTGTTTTTCACGAGATCATCTAGTCTGTCATCTTCTGCAGATACATCATGTTGCAAAATGTCAATACGTGGATAAAGTTTCTCAGTATTTTCCAATTTTGCTTTGGTTCGTGACACTAAAATAGACATATATTAAGAGTTTTTAATATATTTACTCCCCCCATCATATTTTTGTCCTTTGCTATAATTGATATTACTGATTATTCGGATTTCGTTTGGTTTTATGCATTTTAAAAATTTTTTGAATATGGATTTCCTTTGTTTTGGTTCTAGTGCTGCTGGTGAGGAATTAATTTCCGAAAGGGCCATACAGCTCATTAAAATTGCAGTTGGAGTTAAAGTTTGTGTTATGGTCTCATGTTCATTTACTCTATATAAAATAACATCTAAATACCGAACTTACTGTGAATTTTGTTTCTGCATATGCGCATTTCGACAACTTATGTCTCTTCAGTGCAGATAAAGTCTAAACATTTGGAAGTCCATAAACTCAAAGATGTTCAAAAACTGATAGAAAAAAAATAATCAATATGATCTAAATGGAATGCCAAAATCAGGTAAGGACAGAGATTTGTATGAAGGAGATACTCCTTAGTTTTTAACAAAATTTACAAAAATTTAGATAATGCGAGGTTCCAAATAAAATCGGCTTTCGGGTCAGCACCAAAGTACTGACTACTGGGCTGGTGAATACCCTCTGGGACTAACAGTCCACCAGCAGAGGCATCGACCCAGTGGTAACAAATATCTAAATACCGAACTTGCTGTGATTTTTGTTTCTGCATATGCATATTTCGACAACTTATGTCCCTTCGGTTTAGATAAAATCTAAACATTTGGAAGTCCATAAACTAAAAGATGTTCAAAAACTGATAGAGAACAAATACCCAATATGATCTAAATGGAAAGCTAAAATCAGCTAAGGACAGAGCTTTGCATGAGGGAGATACTCCTTAGTTTTCAACAAAATTTACAAGTAAAATCGGCTTTCGGGTCAGCACCAAAGTACTGACTACTGCGCTGGTAAATATACATACAAAACATACTTTTGTTACAATCCTGACTAAATCCATCATTTTTTATAATGGTGTCACAGGAAATGATCAGTGTATCCATAGTGGATATAGTTTTTGACAAAATTAAGCTAATGTTTCAAAATAACGATTGCTGCAAAAAAAAATTAATAATTTAAAAAATCAATCAAAATCAAACCCAAGATACAAAAATTTGCACGATTACTTATACAAAAGGCTCTCAAAAGGTTACTTCTGTGGTGTCGTGTGGTTTTCGGGAAAAAATTTGTTACATTTTAAATAAAGCCTTTTTGAAACAATTTTACACGCTAACTGCCATCACGGGTCAGATATCAATATAATAGTTAAAATTGTGTAATAAGACCATCCACAGATCACTGTAAACAATTTTGTTTCAGCTAGAAGCGCACCTTCAAATTAGGAAATCTCTATGTTTTCCATTCAACCTAATAATAAGCTATGTTCCCGATAGAGGCCATATTAGATGAGGCTGAAACAAAATACTGCATTATTTTTCAAAAGGAAACCATCAATGGACTGTTCTGACCGGAATTTATTCCCGCATTATCTGTAGAATTTTCTAAGAAATCTGAGGGTCTTTTCAAGCTTTTCATGTTTTGAATTGTTATTATATGTTAAACTATATAGAGACTGTCGGCAACCTCGAATGGCGTTTGAACAAATAAACTCCATTATTTAATCAAAGCTTCGATGGAGCTCGAAAGTCCTAAAAATTTACATTTGGAAAAAATTAGTACACATCCAAAGAATTGCTGCATAGAAAAAAAATCAAATTTAGATGTTTATTGAAAAGTAAAAAAGAACCGAACCATCAATCCAAAACGAATGATCCAAGGACAATGGCAAAATTACAGAACTTTTTTCGAACAACGCAAACATAAAGTACAATTTATCAAAAGTGAATAAAAAATCATACGTTATTCCGATAACTCATGAAAATATTCAAAAGGGGTGATTTTCGTGCCTAATAGCCAAAAGTGGTAAAAACCCCAAAGAAATTCAAACGACTGCAGCATAAAAAACTTCCAATTTATATGTTTTATTTGGAAATTATAGCACTCGTTAGATGGACGCAAACAGAAAACGCAGTTCATATATTATGAATATTACCAGTTGGTAATGGGTCTGGAGCTGGCATGTCAGTTAACTGCTAGTAGTCTCTTGTGATTTCATGTTTTTGTCCGTAAATTTAGTTCTTCCAGTTTCATTTTTCACAGTTGACTCATTCGGTTGCCAACTGATCTTACGATTGTTTTATGATTTATCACTTTAGCTATAGGGGGAAGGTTTGGACCCAATAAAACTAGTTTAACAGCGCCTTAGCAGGTTAGCGCATGTCCAAAGTCTCGAAATTTATTAAGCCTTTGTGTGTCTTGTCTGTTTTCTAGTTAGTTTACTTTATGTCTATAGGAGTCTAGGATGATGTTTATTTCGCTGAACTTGATTACTCTTCATTTAGGGGTCAACTCCGACCTGCCGTTGGGTGTGGGGTTTCCTCACCGTTCATTGAAGATCTTATGGTGGCTTCAAGTTGTTATTACTTCCCTTTTGGTCGTTGTCTCTTTGACATATTCCCCGTTTCCCTTCTTTTTTAGGTTATTCCGAAATTCGAAAGGGTGATTACGGATGTATATCTATACATCTGCTATAAATCGATAGTACACATAACACGAGTAAACGAATACTGATGTTTGTTCTTGTTACTTCTACAGAAGGTATCTTTGACAAGTAACTACGCGACAGGCGCACTGCATTTCTTGATAGCGACAGGGGTGTAAATACTGTGAATATTTATATACAATTTTATATAGCAAAACCGCCACATTTAGACTCACAAAAACGCATTTTAAAAGAAATTTTCGCATAAATTCCCTTCTTGTTCCATCTTATATTTACGAACACAATTTAGGGAACACGATTGTTTCCATGTGTGGTTCCATATGATAAAGCTGCTCTTCATGAGAAGATCAACAAGTACAGTTTCTAAGAGGATTTTATGGGTTTTTTTCGCCACCGAGGTAAACCTGGATTTGTAACAGTATTATCTTGGGCAAGTATCAAATGATTATTGTGACCTTATCGCTTAAGGTGTCTCAGTGGTATTATTCCGCCATTTTTGTCTAATACTTGTTCATTTAGGTTTCAATCGTTAAAAATTTAACAAAATAATTATTCAAAATATATGAAAAGTTAAAAAGTATTTCAAAAGTTGTATTCCTTATCATTTATCAACATTTTCATAACAAAAACGTAAACTAAAACACATGAGCTTTAAATCTGTTGCTGGATTTACAGAACAAAGAAATTATACAAGGGAAATAATTTGTTTAAAAATTTAACATAGATATCATTACTGAAATTAACATTTCGCAATTTATCTCTCTTATTTCAACGGTGACCCCTACCTTTTACTTGCATATGTAAACTATATAATTTCAACACACATGCAAAGTATGAACAAAATCTATAATTAACTTTTCGACATATCCTCTAATATAATCATTTTCCTATCATTTCTAAGTGTTATGTGACCCCAAATTTTATTTAACATTTTGAACAATATAATTTTGTTTCTACACAGAAAATTTCACAAAATTATGAAAAACGAAATNGTGTAGTAAAAAATAGATTAGGGTTAGGGTAAAAGCAAGGTCAAAGCTGGGATAAAAACGAGACCAGTAGGCAAAATCAATGACAACACCAAGGGGACCAGGCCAAAGGTCAATGACACACTTAGCACCTCGTCAATTACGATTGAAGCGCCCTTTATATTAGCACAAAAAGTCCCTCCTGAACTAATTTGCATATTTTAAGGAAAATTGAGGGAAAATGAAAATATTTTACAAAGAATGCACTATGGGGCTCCTCGCCAATTTTGGTCTGAGGTAACCCGTTCTACTACTGACATGTATTGGAGAAAATTTGTGTTTCATTAATGTCTTCCAATGGTACCTGGTTCAAAATAATTGAACCATTCGTTTTGGACCTATGTCCCAAAAAACATTTTTGGAGGTCCGATTTTAAGGTTTTTTGCTTATAGCTAAAAATCTATTAAAGATACAAAGAAACTGTAAACAAAAAATGTTTAGTTCAATGTGGCCGACAAAAAGGGGTCAAGGTCAGAGTCCTTAGCGACAATGATATTTGCCATAAAGTCCTTAGCAACCATATGCAAAAAGATTTGTAATATTGAAAAGAAGAAATAAACTGCATTGCCATCCGGAATTGACTTTATGTCCTTAGCTACAAGCTATTTTTTTCAAAAACATTCCTAAGCAACCGTTGAGCAAAAGACTAATTAAGTTCACAACTTTTGTTTACATCACAATTTTGACAGACATTGACAAGAAAATATCATACACAAACATTAAATCATGGTGAAAACTGGTGGAAGACCTTGCAATTGTTCTCTGAACAATTGGCATTAATTTTTTTTTTTAATTTAGACGGTTTTTGGCTCGAGTAAAAGGAAATACCGACAACTATAATTTAATATTCAGGGGTGGTGTCCTCGAAAGTATCCTAAGATTCGTCCTAAGACGTATCTTATGACCAAGTTAAGGATGGACTTAGGATCATCTTACGACATTCTTAAAGTTGTGTCTCGAAGCTATCTCAGACACATCTTATGTTAGGACGTCCTAAACATATCTTAAGTTGAATATTTTAATTTTCTATATTAAGTTTTTACAAAATAATGTTCAAAGACAAAAACATTTTATTTAATTGTTTACCAATTTTGTCCACTAACATGTATATAATGAAGTGTAGGATTTCAAGTCTAAATGTAAAATATTATCGAAAAGGCATTTTAATTGACAGTTGTGTCTAATAACAATTATACGCAGCAAATATAGTAATCATTTCGTAAACACTGAGTTCAAAGTTTAAATTCGTGCAAAGTTTCTTTACAAATACGTGTTAATTGATGCGATCGAATCGATTTATGTTCATCTCTAAGAAAAAAAAATTGAACAAAAGGCGCAAAATAAGGTTAGGATCGAGATAGGATGATCTTAAGACACCAGGGGCCGTGTTAACGAAGCTGTCTTAGGACTAAGATATGTCTTTAGATGGTCTTATGACATATTTTAGTCCTAAGTCAGGTTAACGAACGAGTCCTAAATAAAGATATATCCTAAAATCAATCCTAAATTTAAGACACCAAAAGAGGTGTCCTAAGAGTGTCTTAAGTTAAAAATATTGACTAAAAACCACTTTTTTCCAGTACTGTACATCAGATTCGGGAACAACTGATCAAATTATTAGTTACAGGTACGATTTTACTCGCACCGATATTTTATTTACTTTTATACCCAACTTGCACGATTTTATCCTTTGACCCTGTTGTGACATTACACGACAACATGACAGTTCAGTTATGTAAAATACATGTGTATAATACATGTATTGATTAGTATACAATACCCAAACTTTCCTTCATTACATTTTGATGCGATTTGATTTCATACATCATTTTATAGCTATCACAATTAGTTTCAACAAAGTTATTCCAAAAATACCAATTAATTCAAAACTTCATTTTATCACTTACACTTTTTCATACTTGTTGCATAGTCATGATAGTTTACAACTCTTATAAATTGTTATTTCGGTATTTTCCTACTTTTGATCATTTTTTTATAGAAATAATTTTTTAATATTTCTATAGGACATTAATTAGGATATCTTAAACTAGGATAGTCCGAAGACAGCTTTGTTTTACAATCTCAGACATGTCATAAGATGGTCCTAACAGTGTCCTAAAACATGTCTTAGGACATATCTTAAGATAGTTTCATTAACACGGGCCCTGATTAGGTGTCATAAAGACGAAAAATGCGAAATATCTTTAGTTAGAAGAGTTTCGAGAGCACGACTTAGGACTAAGACGTGTCATAAGATGGTCTTAGGATATGTCTTATCCCTAAGATAGCTTCGAGAACACCACCCCAGTTCAATAATTCCAGGACTAGAACGGCCTTGGGCAGAGAAGACTTGACGAGAACGGTAATTAACAGAACAGACCTGACAAGAACAGTCACGGCCAAAGCAGGCGTGGGTAGAAAGGTCATGGCTTGAAAATACATGATTCTAGGACCAGAGCTAACATGATCCTTGGACTTCCGAGTTTGCTGTAAGTTAACTTGAAGTTAACTTAGAGCAGACTTAAAACACTCCATGAATCATGTCTGCTATTCTCGTGACGGCTCTCCAAATTAACGTGGGCGAAAGATTATGTCTGCACACCACTGTACCTCTTTAGAATACAAACCAACAGTTACGGTGAACTCATCTTTTCCACTGAGGTACTCGATAACAGGGCCAGAAGTAAGACCAACTCCTAATATTAGAATTTTTTTTCTTTCACTCTGATTGTCCTTATATTGTGGCATTGAACTGAAATATAACGAATAAATATCAGTAAATTAGACACGTTTAGAAGTCATGAAACCATACATGGAAAGAATTTTAAATCTTCGACTCATATACCAGTCGCAGTGTTAATCAAGTGTTATTATAAAAATGGTGAAAATCGGGGTCCCATTCTTAGAACTTTACACTTAAAACAATTTTCTGCAGCTCCCTCGTATCAGGAGAGAAAGGAGACATTTTCATTTTGTTTTCCACTCTGGCTGTTTTCAGCAGGTCCCACAACACATCCAATTCCTCTAACCGTTTTATGTGCATTTTTCTAAAAAAATACGTATGATGTTATTTTCTATAGGCCAATCACACTTCACGGTAATATCCTTTTGCCCATAATAAAAAAAATTAAGAAGGTTAAAACTCCAATTAAATGTAACAGGAGGGAAATGAATTTCAATTGCAAAAAAGTGCAATGTGCTTATGATTAAGACAATTATTATTCGTAAATCGGATGAACAGACAATGGGTAGACATCACAATCGTTTCATTACAATGTTGTAACAGTTAAACTAACATTTCTTCTATTATGTTTTTAATATTTTACACAGGTGTTTTTCTTGTATAAAGCTATAAGGTTTTACAATGAAGTTTTTATATATTTATTATAATTGTTCAATATACTTAACAGTTCTCGACACGATATACCTCAAATATTGCAGAAGTTGGCGTAAAACATCAACCAAACAATCAATCAGTCGTTGCATTACAATGATACACGATTGATATCTGCATATAGAGTAAGAAGAATTACAACATTCTTTTACAAAGTGTTTATTGTGTAAAGAACTTACGAAAATCTTCTAAAATCCAAACCTTTGTTGGCACCAACTATTCTCCTGTTATTACATAACCCCTTTCCATCCTGTTAAATTCGAAATTATGGTTAGTTCACATACTGTCAAAACCCATGACAGCGAAAGAGAAAGGGAGAGAATAACAATGATTCTGCAAGGTTTTAGTGGAAACATAAAGGATATGCTAAAAGCATTTTGCGTTACATTTAAAAGAAAGCATAGTTTTTTAAGGTAGTTCGACACTAATACACGGCGCATTTGCGAAACACGAGTCGGATGCGGAATTGACTTGATTTTTTAACCGGAACATTCCTGTATTGGCCTATTCACTGTGACGTCATAATATATTGACATACACTTTCCCGCGAATTAGCTCCCTTTTCCCGTAATATTGTCCATTTCGTTAACTATATAAAATATCTCTCTTAATCGAACGGTGACATATAGATTTTTTCAGCGTAACAGATAGCTTAAGTGTATATCTCTGAAATATTGAAAAATAAAAAAATCTATCTGATAGTTATTTTATATGAAAGATAAACAATAAGCATGTTATTACAGTTCCCTATATATTCTTT
The DNA here is from genome assembly GCA_002080025.1 of Modiolus philippinarum. NCBI lineage: Eukaryota > Metazoa > Mollusca > Bivalvia > Mytilida > Modiolidae > Modiolus > Modiolus philippinarum. Next base: position 54,869 of record MJUU01053377.1, read on the forward strand.
GTAAATATTGCAGAAAAATACCGAATTTGCCCTAATTTTCAAAGCCAGATAACAAGATAAGATGAACGGTGACATATCATTTTTATTTTATTTTTTGAATATATAGGTCAAGACCTACAAAATATCTTAAA
>MJUU01053377.1:55151-69654 GCA_002080025.1 Modiolus philippinarum
CTTTTTTCTAGACGTAAAGAATAAATGAGTGCGGTACAAAATTCAGTATATATATATGCAAACTTTTACATCTTTAATACCATTTCGAATTATCTAAATATTAAGAATTATATTCATGCCGGTGTTCTTGTCTGGACCTTTTCATTGTCATTGATAAATGCTTGACTAATATCAAAGTTCCAATATTTTATAGACTTTGCCTTTACTCGTGATTAATTGACATTTTGTAAACCACAAAAATCATTTCTCTTAATCAAAGAGAGAGGAGGTTTTGGTATCCATGGGCCGGCTAATCCTGCCACTGGCTTTTGTGAATGCCGGTAGCAAGTTCGGCTGTCTTGAGTTCCTGTCGTTGTTTACATTTGTTTTTTGCCTTTTATTTTTTTCTTGTGCAGTTGGAACATTGTGGCATGTGACTGTTTGTCAGCTATTGTAGGTGTTTCCTGTTGTCCTTTTCATTCTTTTTTTAAGGGTTATTTAAATATTGAAAAATAAGAAAAATCTGTCTACCAGTTATTTAATAAAGCTTGCAATACTGATGCAGTCAGATTTCCTTATATTCTTTGATAATTCTGCTGCAAAACACAGGGGCCAGTAACATACAAAATTGATGGACTTGGTCCCGTATACATATATCGGGCCCAGTATATCAATATCGTATGTCACCGGTACCTGTGCTGCAAAACACCAAATTTGGCCTGGTTTAAAAGCATGACAACAAAAAATGACGAAAGTAGTACACATTTGTAACACTTGGCTTAGTGACCACAAAACTCCCTCTGAGATTCCTATTAGGCTAAATCTAATATAAAACAACGGCAGCAGAATACCGAAGGAACAAAGCACAAGATTACATATAAATCAAAGACCAGAGACCAAGGAAAGGCAATAACACCAGAAGACGGAAGACCAAAGACATTACATGCCCACAAAACACACAAACACTACATATTCAACACAAAAAAACTAAAGCACTACCAGTGTGAACGAGACATCAAATGGTCCGGAAGATTAAGCATGTCCTGCTCTGTATAAAGCACCCGTCACACTCCAGGTAAAGGCAAAAGCGGAAATGTCAAATCCAGGAAGACGTGAATCTAGCTGAAAATGTCAATTTTCATTTGTGACACTGACATTTTATATATATAAATCTATGATGTCGTCGTGACGGTCATTGAATTTTTGATGGGACGATAGTAACAACGGTTGAACATATCCCTGACTCGGCAGTTTTTGTGACAGTGCTTTTGCTCTTTCCACAAAGTCACTTTATGAACTGCACGCTCTACAATATCGAATTAATTGTCAAATATACGCTCCATATGCCGGGGAGGTAAGTATATTGCTGAAGAAAAGGGGAAAGTTTACAGTTGGAAAGTTAAAATCATCACGTTTGTCATATAACCTAGATTTCAGGCGTCCACGTTTGTCAATGTATAACAAAAGGTCAAGGTGTGAAGCATTAAAAAAATCATAAAAACATATTTAAATAACAATAGAAAGTGATACAGAAATAAAAACATATGGTAGAATCAGAGTTTTTTCTTTACTAATTTGCATATTGACCATGTTGAAACTCTTGCTTTTCAGCCTTTGAAATGCATATATATGACAATGAAGATTGACACATTTCAATAGATCCCGAGTAATGATTGGATTGATACATACCAAATTTGAGGTGTGGATAACCATCGAGTTCGAGATACAGCTCGAGTTAAAGTTCTAATTCGAGTTACAGTTCGAGTTAAAAGTCGTGTTATATTTAAGTCGTATTGTTGATTTTCTAGTATTGAAATTGATATTAGTCAAGCATTTATCAATGACAATGAAAAGGTCCAGACAAGAACACCGGCATGAATATAATTCTTTATATTTAGATAATTCGAAATGGTATTAAAGATGTAAAAGTTTGCATATATATATATACTGAATTTTGCACCGCACTCATTTATTCTTTACGTCTAGAAAAAAGTAAGATATCTAAAAATTTCAATACTATCTAATATTAGTAAGTTCATATCCATATAACGAGTTACGTTTGGAGTTAGCGTCAAGATTCGAGTTAAAGTTTGAGTTCAGATTGATTTAAACATTTGATTCTTGTATTATTTCTGAGGTAATGACTAATGACTGAAAAGTAGATCAAGAATATGTGCTGGTTGTTCTCAAAAAGAACGAAACGATAGTCGAGATGCATTTAGCAATATAATACTGTATGCCCTTTTCTGTGATATGATCCACATTAATTTTGCACTTCTACTAAAGGCAACAAAGACTGATATACAGTTTAAGTAAGTCAAAAAGGTATACAAGTTTTGTTCTAAAAAGTTAAGAAAGTGACGACAAACACATACAAAAGTCAAGTTTCATACTTTGATATTAAAAATTAGTTTCACGGACAAATTCTGTTTTCTGTTCAAATAGTGGGTCTTCCGAATTAAAACAAAGGCCAAGAGACAGCCCAGACCCAGATTATGTTTCGATTTGAATTTACATCGACTCTCAAGGACCGTGCATACCAAACAACATGAATACCTTACCAGGAAGATACCTATATTCAAGGCGAGTTCCCTATTTTGTCCAATATAAAAAAAACAACAAAAGGCCAAGAGACTGATCCTGTAACACCCACCCAAAAATTGCTTCTAAGCAATGCCTGCATGCAAATGATTAACGCATTTCTATTTTTCAGTACATGTATAATGATTTTCAGAAAAATAATGCTAAAATCCCATCCCTATGCATATTACATACATTAGTCTTGTAAAGTAATATCAAGTTAGAACTGAATCTGAACATTCATAATCCGAGTACAATTTGATTATTGTCTAAAACTTACTTGAATGCATATGGTTTCAAAGCAAATGATCAAAATATGATTATCACGATAAGTCTAAAAGTTTAACTATGTTCCGCGCTGGCGGGCATGTTTTTTATTGAATATTTGTAAAATTAGCAATCTAATGTGAAAGGAGTTCCATACCATAAATCCTTAAGTATAGTTAGGATAAAATTGGTTGAATTGTTTCAGAACCGATTTGAAAATAACTTCTTTAGGGCCATTGTTAAAGTATGTCCCTCGCTGGCAGCCTATTTTTTATAGGATCGGGAAGGAAATGTGCACTTTTGTTAAGTCTTGTTGAATTTTCATCAGTGGTTCAGTCAGAGATGATGAAAATATCAAAAGATAATGCAACAGATTACGGACCCCAAGTGATGGCAAGAGATGAACCTAATTTTTCGGGTCAGGTGATATTAATAATTTTTTTACGAATATGAAAATATCTTACCAATAGAACGAGTTTGAAAATTTTACCAACAATTAAAATACATCTATCAGTATTATGTGCAAAACGTTTCCAGAAGACGAGCGTTCTGGGGTTGAAACCCTCTTTTCTTAAAAAACGAAAACGTTTCATCCAAAAATATGGCAAAAATTCACAAAAATTGCTTTATTTATTAACCCCCATAACAACCTCCTACAAGACCCTAAACTGCTCAAACAAAATTTGAGAACGGCCGAAGAAGATCGGTACGAATTTATATACATTTGTAAAGCACTTACACATATGATTCCGGGATCTTTGGTTACGATTTCAACAAGTCAGATACAATGTAAACTGTTCCAATATAGCAACATCTCCATACCTTATAAACTGATACATCAAAAACAATCTGATACGCTATAAACAAGACAGAACTTATTTAAATATTTAAAGGAAATGATACACTCATTAAGTTTTTAAATCTAAAAAAGCTTAAGTTTTGAATCAATTAATAGCAGTTTAAATCTTTTCAAAAATAAAAGTTGGAGTCATTGAACTTGTCTTCTCCATATTTCGCAATAAAAAAGGTTCGGCTTCAGCGGAGGAAACAACGAAAACTTTCTGATTCACTTTGGGTTGATCTTCAGACATGCGTGTAAATATATAATCCTGGGAAGTGGGGAAAGCTTGTTTCTTGTTCATGTTGTTGCTCGCTGTGGTGTGCATCCCCGTTTCCAAAACTGATCTTTTTCATTGTGAAATTTTTGCCTATTGACTTTCTTTTTTTTAATTGTTAAATGTTGTTTTTGTAAATTATTAAATATACTATTATTATTATTTAAATTGATTGATTATATTATTATTTCTTACGCATGAAAATTTATAACAACAAGTATAACAATATGTCAGTTAGGTCATATTTTCAGATTTTTTTTCTGAAAATTGTCCATAATGCATGTCCATTCCTTGCCAACGTTGGCAAATGCATTTTATTAAGTATTCCTAGATTTTAACGTAACTCGACGTTTAACTCGATAGTTGAAATAATTTTCGAGCTGACTCGAATATTAAATCGAACTCGATTTTTAACTGGAATTGTTACTCGAACTGTAACCCGAACTCGAACTCAATGGTTATCCACACCCTCGAATTTGACATAACAACGGACTTTTCAGTTGCAGTGTGACGGTTGTCACACGTATAGCAGGGTATGCTTACCATTCCTGTGTAAATCGAGCAAATCGTGATAAATTATCATGGTTTTTCGTCATAATACCTCGTTGAAGTCGAGATGTTACTATTAAGACTTTTAGCAATAAGTCTCCATTATTTTGTGTAATAAATGAAGAGTAGAATGACGTATCTCTTTCCTTACCTGACAAGAAGAGATCCCTGTATGAAGGTATGGCGTTCTGAATGTTGTATGTAGGCTACATGAAACTCCTGTGATCAGCCGTTGAACAATTTTCTGTTGGTTAACTAGTCTCGCCATGCTAATGTGTTTATAAAAAAGTAACTTTAGAAGAGTTTAGTAATTAAACAATTATTTATTTTACTCAGTACCCGTCATCTTCATTTTTATATAACAATTTGTGAGAGACATTCGTATCTAGTACAAAAAATATCGTGATGCAGAAAAAAACCTGTTTGTTTTAATTATTACGAAAATATATCCGCCAGCTTAGTGAAAATGGGGGTAGTTATGCGATATTGCCGTTTAAGTACATCCGTACTTATGCGTAATAGAAATCTCGTTTGCTAACCAGCTCATAGCAGTAGTATCTACATGTAGCTTAAAATGAAGTAAAAACAGAACAAATACAGCATTAGTTTGGGTATAGCTTTGAATTTTGCCAACGCCGATGAGAAGTCGCGTCGGGAATATTTATTATCAATACTGGAATACGTATATGATTGCAGAATAAGATAGTTTCATGTTTACTTAATCTTCTTACAAAATGTATCCACTATCTTCGAAAAACCGGGCGATTATATTATACAGGCTATTGGGTGTATCCACATATATTTTGAATAACTTATTTTAAATGATAAAAGAGTAGAGAAAGTCCATAGCGTTAAGTGGGACATGTTTAGAAGGTCCCAATATCCCATATCCCAGTTAGTTGGGACTAAATATTCTTTTGAAAAGTGATTGATTGATTAATTAGAATTAAGCGTCTAGTGGGCAATATCTCAAATATCCCACAGTACTTACATGTAACTATAGCGATATTATAAATACTCATACATATTTTATTGATACATTACTGATATAAAAAGTATTTTCGGTCCAGATTAGGAATAATTGCTTATGTGATTTAGTAATATTACATAGATGACAGTCAACTGGGAAGGGATCTTTAGGGACCGACCATTTAACTTGAAGGGAGGGGGGGTATGTTTTTTTTTCTGGACAGAAATTTTTTTATTTATTTTGATCACTTGTATCGACAAAATATTTTTTTTTCAAAATTAGCATTATTTTTGGGGGCAGAAAGTCTCCTTCAGAATATTTTTTTCGTCATTTTGGCAGCCAAAATTATTTTTTTTCACATAAAATCAGCTCCAAAATATTTTTTGGAAAAAACCATAGCCCCGCCCCCCTTTTTGAAGTTAAATGGTCGGTCCCTTAATGAGTATCTTCTTCTGCACCGGTACAAATGTCACATGCATTTCGCGTGTTGGTTTAGCACAAAACAAGATTAATCTTTTTTCATATCATGTTTTCGATATTGTAAAATACGCTACTTAAAAGAAGCTACATTGTAAGCACATATTATCTACTTATCCACCCACTTTTAAAATCCCCAGTGTAATAAATCTGCAGCTCTTATGCAGAATGCATGGATGGATTCATAGTGGAGAGGCGAAGAGGCAAATTTTCAAAATTTAAATTACCCGAAAGCCCCATGGACTTTTATTATCTTAAACGAAAGTGTAATATTTTTTCTTTCAGAAAATGTCTGTCGTCGCTATCTGACATGGTCCAAACATACTTTAGTTAAGGGTCAAAGGTCATAGCCCCGATAGCTGTATTTTTAGTTTGCCGGGGTATAACTTACTAATTTTTTGACATACTTTTCAGATATTTGGCAAATAAGTGTATCACAAAAAGTTGAATATTTGGTAATATTTGACTTTCATATGACATTTACCTTTGACTTTGAGGTCAAATAATTGTTTTCAAGTAAAGGATTGTCCAATACACAAATAAATTGCACTAGAGTTTTCGTATTTAAACCGAGTTTTGAATGCATTACAGTGCGATCTGTGCTGCTATAGCTTTCATTGAATTTGACCTCACTCAAGGTCAAATAAGGCATTTTTTCTTACAATGAACAGAGCGGTACAAGGTTGACTAAGAACAAGGTATTTGGCACACGTTTTACTATTGTACAAGGTGTCTGCAACAATTATGACTCAGTATAGTCGTTGACATTGAAGATCAATATCAAAATTAAGTTTTGGCGTGTGTGTGTGTTTAGGGCATCTTACGTTTGACATTCACAAAACTCAAAGTACAACATATGAATCATTTGTTCTGGGACCTTTTGTTGACATCGAATAAACTCAATGTTATTGTTATAATAGTTATCTTTTATTTTTACCTTTTAAAGTGTGTGACTGTATTGCTAGCAGTTAAACCTCTACGCGATCTTCGCAATGGAGTTAAAAAAGCTAGGTTTTCTAGAAACAAAATCTGCTTTGTTCATACTTGTTAACTTAAGAACTGCTTGCTATTCACATGAACAGGGCATCTTTTTGTGTAAAACACACAAAGTAATTCGTAAAGAAAAAACCGAAAACACATTGGCCCATTGGCAAAAAATAAAGAACACGAAGTCAAAGGACATTAAATGTGTGAGATCAAGTACTGCTTTATGCCAAGCAATGACAGTTTCCATTAAAGAATAGAGCAGATGCGACGTATTATTGTAATTAAAGAAAAATCGGCCATAGACAAAAGCCAATCAAGCCCATCAACTACATGCAAATTCTTGTCCAGGCAGGATTTACACAATTTGAAGTGATATGATATTCCACCGAGCGGCACGAGGATCGAACCATTTTGGGGTATTTCTTAGTAAAACATCAAGATATTCATTAAAAATACATATTTGTGCAAACAGGCGGGGGNGTCCAAGGGGTTCTGGAGTTATGCCCCTTGAAACTTCGAAATTTTGCGAATTTTAGGGTTTCCGACTGATAACTTGTGAAGGAAATAATGCAAGGTCTTCAAACTTGGTATGTGAGTTGTTTACCAAAAAACTCAGGTCAAGTTTGATTTTAGGTTCAGAGGTCCAAGGAGTTCAGGAGTTATGTCCCTTGAAACTTTGAAATTTTGCGAATTTCAGGGTTTCCGACTGATAACTTGTGAATGAAATAACACAAGGTCTTCAAACTTGGTATGCAAGTTGTTTACCACAAAACTTAGGTCAAGTTCAATTTTGGGTTCAGCGGTGCACATAGTTCTAGAGTTATGCCCCTTTTAACTTTATTTAAATTTTGTGAAACGTGGCGGGTATTATGTAATGTGCCATTATTTTTAAAGGGATGTCAAGACTTATTTTGACAGTTTGCACACTGAATTGACAAAACCCTTGCCAAAATCATTAAAAAAGATTTGAAGCAGTGGTGATGGGCAAAATATGTGACTTGGTGCAGTTGTTTATTAAAAAAATTACATGTATTAAAGTCCTATTTCACTTCCTTTAGATAATGCAAATTCTCTTCTGCTGACTTTGATATTGCATACATCGGCACCGGATTTTGCATGGTTGCGGAAAAATATTATACACTTCTGGAACCACTTTAAATTTGATAATTTCCAATACATGTTGAAAGAAAAAATGCTCCATGCTTTTAAATGGATGATATTTTCCACACACAAATATCGACTAGACTGGACCATTCTGAAATAGGTAAAAGCAGGTATATCTTTAAGTCAGATGATAAACAAGTCTCACTTTGGCTTTTACCATGTGCTTGGACCCCCTTTTGATTTAAAAAAAAAACACCCGTAAATGATATAATTCAATAAAATACTTAAACATGTAATTGAAATATCCATTTCTAGATCTAACTATCACCATTGATTCTGGAAAAATTAAAACTAAAATTTATGATAAAAGGGATGATTTGATTTCACTATTACTAATTTCCCTTTTCTTGATGGCGACGTTCCTGCAGCACCATCATACGGGGTGTGTATATCTCAACTGGTACAATTCGCACGCGTCTGATCTATTCTTGACGACTTTAATGAACGTAATCTTACTATCACATCCAAACTATTACAACAAGGTTACAGATTTCATAGATTGATAAACACATTTAAGAAGTTTTATAGAAGATATGAACATTTGGTATCTAAGTATAATGCGACTCGGAAATAGCTTATTACTAAAGTCATTTCTCATCCTCGTTTTTACGGAAATGTTGTTAAAAAATGTCAAAAAATGATAAAAAATCCAGAAAAACTGGGATGTAACTTACATTCTTTACGTAATAGGGGATATTGACTGGATATACTTCATGATTCCATAAAATTGGCTTTGGGGTCCAATGACCTGAAGATTTTACAATTATACTGGCCTCTCACTGATACTGCCGATGTCTACTGAAATCCATGATGATTCTTTACCAAACCCTTCGGGAAGTATTGAATTTGATTATTATTCCGTAGTGCGACAGTGTTTTACCAGCAGGCTAGGCTACTTGAGCTAGCCGGCAGTTTAGCGGCGAGCACTCCTCGACCCATCTTTCTAATTACATTTTGTCTATTCTTTCCTTTTCAAGATTGTGGTCTTAGAGTTAGTTGTCTACCTGTATTGGGTTTTATTTGTATGTTTATTATACTATAGGGAAACGGGATAGAGAAAGGGGAGGTTTGGGTACCCATAAACTGGTTTAACCGTACCGCTTGCTGTTGCCAGTGCCGGTACCAAGTCCGGGTATCCTGAGTTCTTATCGTTATCTATGTTTGTATTTTGTCATTTTATTGTTTTTCTTGTGCAGTTCCCTGGTTGATTGTTGCATGTGATTGCAATGTTCGGCCATTGTAAGTGTTTCCTGTTATCTTCCTTTCATTAATGCATTTAACCCGAAAGAAATATTTGAAATAAATTGTTAATGTACTGCTAAATTCTATTCGGTGTTTACAAACAAAAAGTTCATGGACAACAATTGTTAACCTCAAACGAGTACACCTTGCTATTATTAGGTAGGTCAACTCGGGTCATCTAATACATCAAGTTACTTGGTCACCCTTAAAATAGTACAATCCAACACTTAGAAATTTTCACCTGTTAGAAAAAAATTGTGAGAATGCACATGACTGCAGACTTTTGTGCATGCCGTAAACGGGGAATTCAATGTTTTTCAATTATGTATGATCATTCTTGATATATACATACCAAATATGATAAAGATCAGTGTAAAAATAAAGCTGAAATCGTGAGATTTCCATTATCTAAAGGTTAGTTACATACAATCTATTGTTGGATATATTTTCACATTGTTACATATACTTTCTTTCAGCTGGTGCTAGCATTGTACCCACAGACCACATGTTTTTATAGAGCTTTGATTCATGAACCACCAAGAAAGGTAAATGGATATCTTAAAAGATATAAATTTAAATAAGTCTTGTTTATACTGTGTACCATTGTGTAGCTGCATACAAAAAGGCTAACGTCTTTTGAAAGACTAACATACTAGAGGGTGCTATATATTTGATTAAATAACATAGTTATGAAGCATTTAGTTTCTGCATAAGGCCTTTTCAACATCTTATGTCTCTTCAGTGCAGATCAAATCAAAACATTTGAAGACCACAAAACTAAATATTTATACCCCCGCAAACGAAGTTTAGGGGGTATATAGGAATAAACCTGTCTATCTGTCTGCCTGTCCGTCCACACTTCCAGTAAGCACAACTCCTCTTAAACCCCTTTAAGGATTTTGATGAAACTTTACTGCACAAAGGAAGGACATTATATGGAAATGTGTATGAAGGAATATAATTATTGTCCAAAATCAGGAAAAGGATATACATGTAATTCGACTTTGACTTTTCATTGATTCCTTCTGCACAAATAACCTCGTAAGGGCAACACCTATTAAACCACATGAAGGATTTTGATGAAAATTGACACAAACGAAGGACATTATATGGAGATTGCATGAGAGGATATAATTATTTTCCGAAAAAGGGAGGGGAGATAATTGGACTTTTATTTTTCATTGATTCCATCTGCAAGGATTACCTTGTAAGCACAACTCCTCTTAAACCACGAAGGATTTTGATGAGACTTTACACAAAGGAAGGACACTATGTATAGATGTGCATGAAGGAAAATAATCATTGTCTGAAATCAGAAAGGGGAGATAATTCCACTTTGACTTTTCAATAATGCCATCTGCAAGGATTATCTCAGAAGTGTAACTCCTCTTAAACCACATTAAGGATTTTGATGAAAATTTACCCAAAGAAGGACACTATATGAACATGTGCAGGATGGAATAAAATCATTGTCAGAAACAAGGAAGTAGAGATAATTTGACTTTGATTTTTCATTGATTCCATCTGCAGGGATAACCTAATAAAAGGATTTTGATGAAACTTTTCACAAAGGAAGGACACTGCATTGAGATTTACATGAAACAATATCATTATTGCCTGAAACCAAGTAGTACAGATAATTTAATTGACCTTTTATTGATTCCTTCTGCAATGATTCTTTGAACGTTGACAATTTTTCATAGAAATAATTCAAAGTGTAGATATTGTGAAATCAGGTGCGGATCCAGGCAATTCGAAAAGGGGGGTTCCAATTAGAATTTAAAGGAAAATTTCGCCGAGCGGAGCGATGCGCGAAATTTTTTGGGGGAATTTCTTAGTAAAACATCAGGATATTCGTTGAAAATACATGATTGTCAGCAGAAAAAAGGGGGGGTTTCCAATCCCAGAATCCCCCCCCCCTTTTTGGATCTTTGAGGGAGCAACAATTTTCTCATTGTGATCCCCTTCAAAAGTTGTTTTTACAGTGTTATTTTAATGATTTTGTTTTGTGTGTAAAATGTCGGAGGCAAGAAAAGGGTGAATTATATTTTTGTCTGATTTCGATTGAATATTTTCATTGAAACCCTTGTGAAAAGTTGTTTCTTGAAGATTATATCATTTTTGGCCGTGTTGTTGGCCGGGTTGTTGCCTGGGTTGCACGGAGTGCAAATCCGGGTTATAGTATGGTGAATGTTGGGCGGGCGGGCGGCAGGCGGGGAAAATGGGATACCAATTTTTCCGGACTTTGGAACTTAGTCATTTTTTTATCAACATAGGGTACCTATTTTGTGAAATCAACTCCTCCTACAAAATGTTTAACATAGGGTACCTATTTTGTGAAATCAACTTCACAGAATGTTTCAATATATATTGAAGATGTGCACCTGACTTTATGGAAATATTTGGGAAATTTTTTCCAATTTTTTCCAGACTTTGGAACTTAGTCATTTTTTAACAAAAAGTTCAACTCCTCCTACAGTTTTCAACCCACATCTTTGAAACTTCACAGGATGTTTCTATATATATTGAAGATGTGCACCTGACTTTATGGAAATATTTGGGAAATTTTTTCCAATTTTTTCCAGACTTTGAAACTTAGTCATTTTTTCAACAAAAGTTTAACATAGGGTACCTATTTTGTGAAATCAACTCCTCCTACAGTTTTCAACCCACATCTTTGAAACTTCACAGGATGTTTCTATATATATTGAAGATGTGCACCTGACATATGGAAATATTTTGGAAATTTTTTCCAATTTTTCCGGACTTTGGAACTTAGTCCTTTTTTTATCAAAATGTTTATCATAGGGTACCTATTTTGTGAAATCAACTCCTCCTGCAATTTTCATCAACTTCACAGAATGTTTCTATTTATATTGAAGATGTGCGCCTGACTTTATGGAATTATTTTCAATATAATTTCATATTTTTCCAGACTTTTTTACTTAGTCATCTTTTATCAATATTTTCAACATATTCTATACACAGACCCATTAGGGAACCAATTAATCAACATTTTATAGCTAGAAACACCAAAACGCAACCCGGCCATTTGAGTCTTTGACCCATTTTTTCATATTGTGTCCACACCTTTATTGTGTCCACACCCATGTAAATTTGCACTTACCATTATGATGTAGGGTTCAGTGAGCGGATGGTATATCTGGCTGCCATTTAGCGACAGCTCTCCTAAAAAGCTGATAGACAACAAATAACCAATAGGATCTAATTCAAAAGCAAATATCTGCTAAAGACAAATTAATGAGATACTCCTTAGTTTAAAACAAAATTCTGTAAAATTAAGATATTGCAAGTTTCCAAATAAAATCTTGTTGTTGTTGTTTTTTTTTTTTTTTTTTTTTTTTTTTTTGCTGGTAAAAAAGTACTGAATACTGGGTTTAAGTGAAATTCTTCAGGGACTTACAGTCCTCAAGTATATGATTTAGGAAAAAAACAATTTGGAACAAATTGATCCAAACTCTATAGGAAAGATGTATAGGAGGTCCTCAGCAATTAATAGTTTGTGAATTTAGTGCTTTTTTGTCATTTCATGCGACTTAAAATTTGTATATTTCATATTGCAGCAAAGTGATGATTACTCTGTCCTGTTTGAAGATACATCCTATCCTGATGGTTACTCACCTCCACTCATGGTCGCTCAGAGATATGTCATTTTATGTAAAGAAGACAAGAAGAAATAAAATCTCCACTCATGGTGGCGAACTAATGTGTCATTTTATGTAAAGAAGACAAGAAAAAATAAAAATAAAATATTCTCTCGTCACACAGAGAAATGTAATTTTATATTGGGAAAAAAGTCAGAAATAAAATGAACACCATTTTATACATATTGTTATTAAAACTGCAATGTATACTTCATTTTGGAGATTAACAATGAGTACTGTGTATTCAAAAAATTACTTTACAAATGGGACAGAACTGGAAGTGCAGATATTGAAACTGTTTTCTTGTTTAATTATTTATTAGATCTGACTTAATAAGAATTAGTTATGTTCTATAACCTTTGCTCTAATAATTACATTGAATGACATCTTGATTCATACATTAAGTTTTTGCTTAACAAAGGATTTTCTGGTTTTATTTATCATGTCGGATACCGTGTAAATTTATGTTTCAGTTCATTTAGATGCAAAAAAAAAAAAACTTTAAATTGCAATTTCCATGAGCATTTTATATTAAAATGGACCTTTAAAAAACTCAATAATTCATTTCTTGCACAATGTTCATAAAAGGAGTATGTACAGTAAGGGGCGTATTTGGCCCCTAAATAATACCCTCATATTTGATAAAACCATGTCTCAAAATACTATTCAATATCAGTAAATAATAAACATTGATATATTTTGTTCAAGTCTTTTTTGTTTTTAGAAAAAAAAAAGAACTCTAAAATTCATCAAATGAAAGCAATTTCACAAAAATGGACAAACTTCACCAACATCCTTACATATTTCAGTACAGGAAACATACATGTACAGCGCATTCCTGCGCCAATAAAAATTTTGCATGAAAAGGTAGCAATTCTATACACTATCAACATATAAAAAAGACTCATTTGCACAAGCATGCGCACTATGCTGTCTGTGCTAAAACATGAGCAAAAATTGACGAAAATTTGTCGATTTTCAACAAATCTGTAAGATGCATGATATTTGTGACGTCACAATCAGGATTTGATGACGTTATTGCGCCCATTTACTTGAGTTTTGATTTAAGCAATATATCAACTATGACATATTAAGTTAAGTTAAAAGGAAAACTTAAACTGAAAATATAGCTAATTCCAGGGGCCAAATATGCCCCTTATCGTACATACTCCTTCACTCTGTTGAAAAAAGCTTGACTTACAGTTTTTGTCTCGCCCGCGACGAAAGTCGCAAAAGCAGGACATATGCGTGCAAAGTATGACGACAGCGACGGCAACGGCATTAACTTTTACTAAATGCAGGATATTTTGAAAACCCTTTGATGTAGGAACATCATATTTGGTCCAGTGGTAGTATTAATCAAGTGCTACCTGACGGACATAACGTTATGTGACCTTGACCTCAATTTCACGGTCTAGTGGCCACGTTAAGTTTTTCTGCTTAAGTCCATTTCTCAATAACTAGAAGTGGTAGGTTGATAATATTTGGTATGTAGGTTGGTCTTGGGT
>MJUU01053377.1:70456-90111 GCA_002080025.1 Modiolus philippinarum
GTAGGTTGATAATATTTGGTATGTAGGTTGGTCTTGGGTAGTACATGTCAGTCTGGCAGGTGACATTTGTCTTTGACCTCAATTTCACAGTCTTGTGAGCATGTTCACTTTTCTGATTAGTTCACTTAGATTTCACATCAATTTAGAGGCCAGCAGGGACGGGCGAGACATCTTTTAGGGTCATCACTTGTTTAACTACATGTATAATTCAGATTTAAATTGATGATCAGCAGTTATGCAATTAACACAAATTAAACAACAAATAACAATTGTGATGTCACAATCTTTTGTAAATCATAAATAAATTCTTCTGTAAGGTGCATCAAACATCAAAAACGCAAAGAAGCAACCGTGAAATAATGAAGACATATGTGGACAGTAAGTTTAAGGTACAGGAAATGAAGATCAGCAAATAAATATGTTTGCAATATTGGAATGGGCATGAGTCTGGTCGGGCAGGGATGAGATGTAGAAAAATTTTTGATATGGCGTAATATAAAAATATTTTGTGACAGTGGCTCAAAATTGGATTACATGCATCTTGAGAAAACTGTTTTATATTACCAAATTAGATGACATATGTAATATCCCTCCATGTTGGTTTAAAGGGAGAAGTTCTCAATAGAAAGTCCTTGAAAAATTTAGAGAAGTTCCGTTCTCACCAAATTTTAAATCACTTGGACATAACAAATTAAGATATTGACCTTTTATATCATTTGCTTGAAATTATCTATAAAAAATGTTTCAACATCTTAAAAAATAAAATTTTAAATCCTTACATTTCAATGAGAAGAGACCTATCTTAAAGCTCTCTTTATATAATCTTAATAAAAGAAACTCTGGTTGTAAAATTATTTTTAATTATTTAAAAAATTATGTCATTGTTTTTAGTAGAAAATTTAATGAAAATCTGTGTAAAATGAATTTTTGAGGATTTGTGGAAAACAGCAGTCACTTTCATATAAAATGCATGACAATTTCAAAAGTTGATAAGCTTTTGACCCCGGTAGTGTGTGAATATAAAGCTTTTGACCCCAATTGTGTGGGAATATACTTCTCTTATGATATGTGAAGTTTAAACTGGTTCTGACCCGTAAAATGAATTTTGATCATGCTAGTTCTCGCCAAATCTATTCAGAATACAATTCTCTGTGTTCATCATTTAATTAAAGAAAAAGATTACACCACTTTATTCCTATTATTACCATATTTTATCCACTCTTGGTAGTTAGATTTAGAAATTTTAAATGCTCTGCAAGCCTGTCAATTAAATTTTAAAATTTAATTATCTCTAGTGGATAAAATATGGCAATGAATGGGATCTTGTGGTGTAATCTATATACATATATTCATACAGAGAGAAAAACTGGTGCAATTTACATACAATTCATGTTGTTTTATTTGTATATGTTTGATGTAAATGTATAATACATGATAATGAGGTATTTCAGTGAGAGCTTTTTTTACAAAGGATACAAATCTGGTTGTAGGTGTAAATTTATGAAATAAATGTTATATTGAATATTGTCAGCATTTCTGTGTTTGGTAGATCCGTCAGTTTTAACACTAGATTGAAGCACAATAAAGAAAAATAATTAGAGGAACATAACTCTAGCTCTAATTCAAAGATTACATACAAAAACTCAAGAAAAAAGTTTGAATTGAAGGAATCTTGCCATAGCTGTATATCTGTCATGTGAGGGATTGAGTTTTTAGCTAACATTGCAAAGTCAGAGCAGTCTGCAATCTGTCGTTATCTTTTCATTCTGACATCCTATCAGAGTCATTTGGAACCATAGTCCTTTGGTGGTCCCCTTCAGCAGGGGTGTAAAAATCTGTTAGTCTGACGCCTGGAGCAGTGCAGTAGGACGCCTCAGACTTGCTTTTTTCCTTGAGAAAAAGTCCTTTGGGCCTTTCTCTTTTTATATAAGAAAAATATTTTCAATAAATTGATTGAAGTTTAAATTGAATTGAGTGTCAAGTTTACCTTCAAACATCGATAAATAACTTCCAATTTATTTTAGTTATCAGTAAAAAAATAAATGAATATTTTAATTAGTATCAGAATCATTTTGGCGTTTTATCAGAGCATATTTTATGTTTGGATACATGTTGATTTAACACGTCTAATTAAGAGGGTGGGTAAGAGGGGGTATGGTCCCAAAAATCAGAGGAAATAACTAAAAATTATACAGCTTTCCTGACAAAATGAAAATTTTAATCCCGACAACGCAAATCTCGGATCCTTTTAAGCATTAATCCAGAATTCCCGTTGAATAAGATGGCTGATACTGGCATCCAGTAAAAGGTCCTTCCGCCCCTCAATAAATCAGATCTGATAATGTCGCTGTTTAAGGGCTTTGCATTTATAGAGAAGGACTTTAGTTTTACAAATCTTTAAAAGCCTTGAGGAAGAAATTTTTACATCCCCGCTTCAGTAATAGTGTCCGGTTTCTATGGATCTAATCAGGAAACTTAATTTAACATTAAACCCAAAGGACACTTTGAAAGATCTTCTGGCCAATTGGTACAAAACTTGATCTCAAAGTGCTTAGGTGGTCCCTTTTAAAAATAATGTCTGGCATGGCTGTAGGTAAACAAAGATGGGTGCCAGCATTTAACATAGTTTACCAATAAACACTTTGGCAAAACTCATTCAAAGATCTCAGATACTGCTGAACTAGTTGGAACCAAACCTATTTTACAATACTTTGGTAGTCCCCTTCAAATGTAGACATCTAATCCAAGTTGGCCATCAGCAGTGAACAAAGTTTTGCAATAAACTCTATTGGAACATTCTCAAAAATCTCTGAGACTAATGTACCAATTATAGCTCAACTTGGTCACAATTGCCCTTTAAGACTGTCCCATTAAAAGTAGTGGCATGTCTGTATCTCATCCAAGATGGCCACCAGTGGAAAACATGGCACAACATTTGACCCCGTGGGAAGACTGATTGAAAGATCTTCGACTCTGAAACTACATTGTCAACTGGAACTAAACTGTAGTCCCCTTTATACTCCAGTCTGAGAGGTTCACATCATTAACAAGAAACAATATTGGGAAAATGTACATGAAACAAAGACTCTACCAATATATGGTAAAACCAAGCGATTGAACATCTCTTTTATTGTTCTTCATCTTGAATTCACCATGAGGCCTGCTACAATGAGCTTTGCTCATGCCTCATAGAAGTTAAAGATGGCCCCTCGCACCTGAAGAGAGAAACTGATTGCTGGATGTCAAACAACGCAAAATCTATGTTTCTATTTACTCAAGAATGCAGGATCGTCAACAAACATTGAGGTTCCTCACTGTGTTGAATACCATATGGTGACCCCTAGATGTTTTGTTTTGGGTCGTTTTAACCTGGATATGGGATGTTGTCTCCTTGACATTTACTCCATTTCCTTTCTTTTTCATATTAAATTAACTGACAAAGTGTTCTTACAATTGTCTTTATCTGTTGCCCTACAAAAGGACTAATATAAGACAATCCTGATGTATAAACAACCAAAAGCACCCATCCAGTTAATTTAAAAAAAAACTGCATCATTAAATCGTGAGATGAAAACACTATAGACAAGTGGTCAGAATTACATTTAGAAATTAAAAATAAACTGTGGACACAGGATATGTCTCGCCCGCACCTGCATCGCCTTAATTTGCACATTGATCAACTGCAGCAGCAATAACAAGATGTGTTTGTGAAACACTACATATGCCCCCTGATTCTACAGTAAAAAATATATGAAAAGACCTAGTTTTACCACTTTTTGACCTCTATGACCTTGACCTTGGACCTAATTATTTAGCACATTAATGTTCTATACACTTGTATTAAAAGCCGATCTTACATGGTTCAAAAGTTGTTTATTACCATAAAAACACCCAATTCAAACCCTTTATTCTGAAACAGATGAAGCCCCTTTGGGCCTCTTTTTTATTGAAATGGTTTTAACTGTTAAATGTATCTGCTTAAAACATGCTATAAGAAACCTAAAGAAAAATACTGCATCAAGATCCGACAAAAAAAAAATAAAATTTTTACCCGTTTGTCCCCCTTTGAGCCTCTTGTTTCTCAAAAAGGGTAAATGCTACCTCAAATCTGTCAGCATACAGCATACTTCGGTTGCACAATTTTATTAGCAATAACATGAAACAAACCCGTCTCAATAGGATAAGTAATAAGGATTCTACAGTCAATTATGTGAAAACAGCCAATTTCACCCCTTTTTATACGACCGCAAAAATGGTATGGCGCAGTCGTCGGCGTCGGCGTCTGTGGCCAGCATAACTTTGTTTCTAGTGGACGGATCATCTTCAAATTTCAGTATGTGGTTTCTTGGCATAATGGCAATCCCGGGTTTTAATTTCATATTTGTGGCCCCACCCGTTTAAGAAAAAGGGGCCAAAAGGGGTTAAATTAGGTGTTTTCACATATTTGACTGTAGAATCTTTATTATTTATCGGATTTTGATGGGGTTTCTTTCAGTAAACTCTTTAGAAAATTTCCAATCTGGTGTGTGCAACGGATTTCACGTGGCATGTACCGTTCACGAGATAAATGGGGCCTAAAAGGGGTGAATTTCAAAATTTTTTTTTAATTTTTAGTCCGATTTTGATGCAATTTTTTCCGAAGGGTTCCTTATGAAAAATTAACATAGCGCTCTACTATTAGATTTTTGGTAACTTGTTTCCTTACCCAGCTATGAGGGGCCAAAGGGGGCCAAAAACATAAATTTACAGATAACCTAAAATTTTTATTTTTCATCGGATTTCGATGGGATTTTTTTCTTTGGATTCCTCTTGATGTAAGCTTTCAGTAGTATGTCAACGGATTTGGCGTAGCTCTTACCGTTTCCGAGCTATGAGGGGACAAAGGGGGCCAAAATCATAAATTTACAGATAACCTCAAAGTTTATTTTTCTTCGTATTTCGATGGGATTTTTTTCTTTGGATTCCTCTTGATATAAGCTTTCAATAGTATGTTAATGGATTTTGCGTATCTCTTACCGTTTCCGAGCTATCAGGGTTCAAAGGGGCCACAACTTCAAATTTGCAGATTGCCTGAAATTTTTTTTTTCATCAGATTTCGATGGGATTTTTTTCTTCGGATTCCTCTTGATACAAGCTTTCAGTAGTGTGTCAACGGATTTGGCGTAGCTCTTACTGTTTCCATGCTATAAGGGTTCACAGGGGCCAAAAACTGCAAATTTGCAGATTACCTAAAAATTTTTATTTTTCAACGCATTTTGATGGTTTTTTCTTTGGATTCCTCTTGATATAAGCTTTCAGCAGTATGTCAATGGATTGGGCGAAGCTCTTACCGTTTCTGAGCTATAAAGGGTCAAAGAGGAATCATAAGGAGTCATTAGGGCTAATTTTTATTTTCCCTAGTTTGTGTCCAGCTAATTACTGGGTCAATCTCCTTATTGCGTCCTTCTAATTATTGTGTCAAGCTCTTTCGTTTGTCCATACTCGCTTTAAATCACACTTTTTCAAATTATAGTGGACGACATGCTGCAGTCGTATCATATGTGCTCGGCATAGCCCTTTATTAACCTCTGTGACCTTGACCTTTGGCATGACCTAATTTTTTTGCATATTTATGTTCCTTTTGACTAGACCTATACACCTGCAAAGTATGAAATGTCTACCTTGCATAGCTCAAAAGTTATAGCCAAGGTTAAAGTTTTGGATGCACAGACAGACAGGATAAAAACAATATGCCACCCAATCTTCGATCTGGGGGCATAAAAATAAAATAAAATTCTTAAACTGTGTTTACAATTTCCTTGGAAAATCAAAGCTCTATAAGAGCTGAAGGTGTTTGTATGTGTTGAAGTTAAATAATCCACCTCATTTCCACTTCCAATTTCAAACTTAGCCATACAACTGTCGAGTCAAAATATGATATGAAGATTTGTTAGGAGTATGACAACTTCCTAAATTATGAGCGTTGTTTTAATGATATGAGTTATTTACCTTATTAATTCTAAGGAATTGTAGAATATTGATGCACATAAATATTTCCATGCAGAGGATATCCAAATGTTTCAGACAGAAACGGCCATTCTTTACATTTTAAAATGCATGCAATTCCTCCTCGTGAACATGAACGATTATGCAAGACGAATTTTGAACATGGATTGACAGAGTTAAAAAACATAGAAAGCAGCCAGCCTGCTAAGCTCACCCCATTGCACAGCATTGTCACATGTTGCACATGTCAGTAAACAGGAATGGACTATAATCATTTTTCATAACAGATTCAGTCATGCGTAAAATGTATGTCAGAGACAGCATCCGAAGCATGCATTGTTGTTGTCATCCAAAATGCATCACACATACCAATATGGTTGATGTGGGCCATGTCAGTAAGCGGGAATGGACTTTAACCATTCTACCTAACCAAGTCACTCGTGCGTAAAATGTAGGTAAGAGACAGCATCCGAAGCATGCATTGTTGTTGTCATCCCAAAATGCATCATACATACCACTTTGGTTGATGTAGGCAATGTCAGTAAGCGGGAATGGACTTTAACCATTCTACCTAACCAAGTCGCTCACGTGTAAAATGTAGGTCAGAGACAGCATCCGAAGCATGCATTCCAGTCGTCATCCCAAAATGCATCAGGCATACCAATATGGTTGATGTGGGGCATGTCAGTAAGCAGGAATGGACCTTAACCATTCTTCCTAACCGGACGCCGACGCAGACGCTAGGGGTATCACATAAGCCCCCCTCACTTCGTGAGGTGAGCTAATAATTATAAAATTCAGATAAGGAAAATAAGTCGATCTGAGAAAATGAAACTACCTACATGCATCGTGTTTTAGTAGGACTATTTATATCCACATGCAAATTAACGTACATGCCCATCGAGTGCATTTTTGGCATTTCCACAGAAGCAATCAAATAATTTAGAATCCTTCACACAGTGGAACATCTCCCATTTCTGATTTTGGCGGAACCACAGCAAAGACATATAGCTACATCTAGATACTTGTATGTGTGCCGTTTGTCTCCAATCGAAGCATATCGAAAATGTAAACAATCAACATTCTGCGCCCTTTAGCGGCTGATCGAGATTAACTGAATATACAGAAATGACTGCATGAAGATCAGGCAGTTAACGTATCAAAACATCATGAAAATTTCAAAAATATACCACAAGTTTCATGACGAAAGCATTTTGGCATTTTTAGAGATTATCCTGATTATTTATATTCCTAAACGTGAACAAGGACGTATATCTAAATATACGTCCTTGGCGTGAAACAAATATTTTCGTTTTGATGAAATGTACTCGATAAACATTTAATTTCTCATTACAGGAAATTAAATTAGTTTATTAATAGCGATGTAGTAATTTAAAATGGATTTGGGTGTACTATAAATGTCTCGAATTGTACATTCAAGTCTATTCGACACCTCCTTTTTAGTTTCAATCCACGATCACTTTAAAGCCTTTTAGCACCTCAATTCCCTTAATCTAGGTTCAAACATTTTCACCATTTCAGGACAATAGTATGTAACATTTTTCCAAATTATTCAGTAAATTACTGTATTATTTACATTTTTATCCCCGCACTTTCGAAGAGAGTTCGGGGATAATGTTATACCCTCCGTCTGTCCATCCGTCCGTCCGTCCGTCACACTTTTCTTGTGACTCAAACTCCTCCTACAATTTTGGATTTAGGGATTTAATTTTGTTGTAGAATTGTTGCATATAGTCTGCAGATGCACAATAAGCTTTCGGATTTTCCATATTGGTCTTGGTGCAAACAAGAGGCCCATGATGTCAATTTTTACACATGTGGCATGTGACACAAACTCCTCCTACATTTATGGATTTAGGGATTTAATTTTGTTATAGAATTGTTTCATATAGTCTGTAGATGCGCAATAAGCTTTCGGATTTTTGATATTGGTCTTGGTGCAAACAAGAGGCCCCATGATGTCAATTTTAACAAAGACCCAAAGATGTGGATTAGACACATGTGACATGTGACGGAAACTCCTCCTACATTTTTGGATTTAGGGATCAAATCTTTATGCAGAATTGTTGCATATAGTCTATAGATTTGCAATAAACTTTTGGAATTTTGGTTCCAGTTCCAACTTTGGTAACTTTCCTGAAAATGTCAAAGACACTTTTTTTTTTAATTTTGGCATATTATCTTATATTCTGACAAGTGTTTGGTAAAAACAGAATTCTGATAACTAAGATTCTGAAAGGCAGTTCCAATTTTGGTAAATTTCCTGAAAGTCTCAAAGACCACTTATTTTTTGGAATTCTACCTAGCAACCATACTTAAAATGTTTGTTTAGCTTAGGACGAACATTTTTATACATTGGATTTCAAAAATATTTGATTCCAATTTTGGTAAATTTCCTGAAAGTCTCGAAGACCACTTATTTTTTGGGATTCTACCTAGCAACCATACTTAAAATGTTTGTGTAGCTTAAGACGAACATTTTTTATAAATTGGATTTCAAAAATATTTGATTCCAATTTTGGTAAATTTCCTGAAAGTCTCAAAGACCACTTATTTTTTGGAATTCTACCTAGCAACCATACTTAAAATGTTTGTGTAGTTTAGGACGAACGTTTTCATCAATTGGATTTCAAAAATATTTGATTCCAATTTTGGTAAATTTCCTGAAAGTCTCAAAGGCTGCTTATTTTTGGGAATTCTACCTAGCAACCATACTTAAAATATTTGCGTAGTTTAGGACGAACATTTTCATAATTGAATTTCAAAAATATTTGATTCCAATTTTGGTAAATTTCCTGAAAGTCTCAAAGACCACTTATTTTTTGGAATTCTACCTAGCAACCATACTTAAATTGTTTATTTAGTTTAGAAAAAACATTTTCATCAACTGGATTTCAAAAATATTAATTCCAATCTTGGTAAATTTACTGAAAGTCTCAAAGACCACTTATTTTTGGAATTCTACTTAGCAACCATAAATCCTAGAATTCTTTTAGTAACAATAATGACTATCAATAGGTAGATTTAAAATAAAGTGAAAAAAATATGCCAAAGGTGTAAAACAACTGTTTTCTGTGTCAAACAGGGAGTGCGGGGATAGCTGTCGTTTCCGACAACATCTAGTTAAATATACTTTTTAACCGGTTTTTCTAACTTTATAAAGTTTCCCGCCTTGCATGTATTCTATTTTTCTTGCACAACATATATTTTATATTCTATTTTTATCCAATTCAAGCTGAACCTATAGCTAAGATGTTATATTCGAACACCAAAAATGATGTGATCACTCGTGCATGACTAAGGGGTCAGGGCCACCATCTGGGCATGGAATTGGTATGTAATCCCAAGACACAACTGCATGTCAAATATCAATTGTCTAGGACTACTGGTATAGGAAGTACAAACTGCTTGCTAAAAACTTAGTGATCTTTCATGCGTGACTTAGGGGCCAGGGCCACCATCTGGGCATGGAATTCGTATGTACTCCCCAAGACGCAACTGCATGTCAAATATCAAGTGCCAAGGACAACTGGTATAGGCTGTACAAACTGCTTGCTAAAAACTTAGTGTGATCGTTCATGCATGACTTAGGGGTCAGGGCCACCATCCGGGCGTGGAATCGGTATGTACTCCCCAAGACACAACTGCATGTCAAATATCAAGTGCCTAGGACTACTGGTATAGGCTGTACAAACTGCTTAAGGCTAAAAACTTAATGTGATCATTCATGCGTGACTAAGGGACCAGGGCCATAATCTAAGTAGGGATTTGAGTTGTACCCATAATAATGCAACTGCACATCAAATACTATGGACTTACAACTAACATAAGGTTGTTAATTCACTATAATTTGCAATTGTTGACGCCACCACCGCCGGAAACGCTATCCCCAAGTCTCGCTTCCGCGACTTTTTCATCGCGGGCGAGACAAAAATAGAAACTAAGACAAAATTATTGTTCTCCCTTTCATATGATCAAATAATATTCCCATTATTCAAATCGATGTAAACTTATTTTTTACAAATTTGAATCTATTATTATTCATAGACGTAGACTTTTGACCTAATTTTTCAATAATCAATGTCAGTACTTCTTTCCTAATACAATATAGCCAACATTCAATTGAACTGGGAAAGTATTGATAAAGTTAATGTGGCCCACAAGACAATGTTCAAGGTCAACAGTTGCCAACTTTTAGGTAAAGACCATGGGTTACAGATCATGAAAAAGAAAGGAAATGGGGTACCGTAAAAGGGCATGTATTATCCGCACATTTTTACACCAAAAAGGATCTAGGGGCTTGGGGATGCGTATTATACAACCCTATACGACTTGAGGATTTGGCCAATTTTCCCGAAGATCGATTGTTAGTCCCTGTTCCAACCAAACAGGCTGTTCTTAACATTGTGGATCTAACTGAATATGTTGGTTTGAATTACAAAGTGCCTTACAGTTGTAAAAAATGGGTCTTTCCTCCAAAAAATGCTAATTTTGATGTTAGAACACGAATATTTTCATTAGCCGCCATTACTGTCAACAAACCACGTGATCGGATAATACATGGCATTTTACGGTAAATGTCAAGTAGACAACATCCCATCTCCAGGTTAAAACAACCCAAATCGAAGAATCTACGGGTCACCGAACGGTCTTCTACACTGTGAGGACCCTCACACCATATAGCAAGCCCAAAATGGTTCAGAACACATGGCCGTGATGAGACAAAAGCATTGATAAAGCAATAATCCAACCTTGCAGACAAATATCAAGGTCAAGGGTCACCATTCATAGTTCATGACATATTACTTCAAAGTACTCTACCTACATATTCAAAATACATTCAAAGTACTCTACCTACATATTCAAAATACATGTACAAACATGACAAGAAGCCTACTTCATAAAAGACAAGTATATATTTCTGGGAACTAGCTTTGTCATAAGGAAGTTACAATTAGAACACAGAAAAAAAGGTCAAGGGTCAAGCATAGTTCATGACATGTGATCTTGAAGCTTTAAGTGATCTACATGCAGGGCTTATATGAATGAAACATCAATCTCTTTTTTATTTTGTTCCTTGAGTACATGAGGTAAAATGTAATGTAATGATTTATTCTATAGAGAAATAACAATTCATGTATAAAAATACATAAACAATATAAATCAACAACAAAATTGACAAAAAATGATCAGTATTGTCTTTCAAACAATTCAACTGTATAAGTCTTAGTTCAAGAGATCAACTTTTTAAGTTCATCTTACTTCTGCTTAGAGCATTTGCAAGTAACATGTAGCATGATATGATGCACACTTTAGTGCTCATGTTCATCTTAAAAATCTGTTGTATCTTTTCAACAGTCATGTTTTACATGGTAGCATGAAATATTTCACATCTTCTATTGCTCAGGTTCATCATCAACACTTTTAACATGATATCTATTTTCACCAGTTGCATTTTACATATGGTACTATGAAATGTTCCACATCCTCTACTGCTCATGTTCATCATCAACATCTTCATCTGGAGCACACTGTAAAATACAGAACACATTAAAATTCTAAAATTACTACAAAAGAAAAAGGAAAAACAAGATGTGTTTGTGAACCCTGGTAGTAATCATGTCCACAATACAAAATTAATGCTAAAATTGCAATATTCACTAGAAATTAAGGTTGAATAGATATTTGTTCTAAGCTCCAGTAGATCTATTCTCATATAGAATATCAAGCCTCTAGCAATGGTATTAAAGAGCTAATAGCAAAATATAGATTCTGACCTCTGTGACCTTTAGCTTTAACCTGACCTTAATGAACTTTGCATAATGTTGTTCATCTTTATATAATCAATATACAGGCCAAATCCTATCACATTTGGTTGAAAAGATATAGGCAATGTAAAAGTTTTGATTAACTTTTTTGAATTTGCACTCAGGGACCTTGACCTTTGACCTGACCCCGATTTTTTGGAGGATTTGTACTAAGCTCTATTAGATCTATTCACATATAGAATATGAAGCCTCTAGCGAATGTAATTAACAAGATCAGGGAAATTTAGATTTTGACTTTTTGACCTCTGTGACCTTCATCTTTGACCCGACATTTGCACAATGCTGTTCAGCTTCATATGACAAATATAGAGTCTTACCTCAATAGCTCCAACACCCCTATAGCTCGATCTGTTTCCATCTGTCCCTTGGGTGTTCAAGTTATTGAAGTTTGACTGTATTACAAACACAGTCTGTGCCAAAAACTTTTTCCTTCACTTGCCTTAAGGGGCTAGTAAGGTCCTGTGTTGTACTAGCCCGAACTCAATTTCACTAGCCCTTATAGAAGATTCTTTGCTAATCAGGTACAATTTTAACTAGTCCACCCGGCTAGTGACTTCAAATTTTTCAAGCCCGAGACTAATTTTACTAGTCTCGGGCGTAGGGCTAGTGGCTAAAGGCACAGGCTGCAAACACCTTCCAACCCCACATATTTTTTCATGCAGTAGCCCTTATCTGTATTTATTTGACATTTGTGTCATTTTGTCTCCATTTGTGTTACATCTGAATTAACCACACAAGAAGACTTACGTAAAACTCTACAAAGCAGACTTGTCCATCTTCATTTTTGATCATGTACTGCAAGGACAAAAATCCACGGTTATCTGTTCTTATAGAGACTCTTGTAGACAATGCTAATGCCTTCACTGATGGCTTCAATAAGGATATTTTGTACCTGAAATACATGTACAAACCAATGAATGGATATGTCCTATGATATTTTCATGAATAAATAAATGGACTCAAACACCTCAACTTGAAGTGTGACTCTACTCATTCCAACAGACTTGTCTATTGACTACACATTCCTAAAGACTTGTGTATTGACCTTTTTTGTTTTGGATTTATACTTAATATTGAAATTGATGTCCATTATTCCTTAAAATTTCATTATTGCATTTTTTATTAAGGCTTTTTGGTATAAAGAATTCAAATATTACCATGCAAGTGTTTTTCTGGGGATTTCCTAAAAAATTGTGTGATTTTCATTTTGCGGAATTAAATATCGCCAGATCCTAATAATTTACTGCATAGTCTCATCTAAACTCCCTCTTGCATAGCTCTGTCTTCAGTTGATTTTGGCTTTCCTATGTAGATTCAATTGGTGATTTGTTCTCTATAAGATTTTATACATATTTCGTTGTATGGATTTCCAAATGTTTTGATTTGATGTGCACTGAAAAGACATAAGTTGTCCAAATGCACATATGCAGAAAGTAAATTTACAGCAACTTCCGTATTTTGTTATTTAAGGTGTCTGCAGGGTATTAATTTCCTACAATAGAATTTTGCAAAATTTTCTGTGTAAAAACATAATAGTATTATTGTTCAAAATGTAACATAAAATTTGGGGGTCACCGTGCATTTAAGCGCAAAATCTGAAATTGAAAATTTCAAGATTTTACATAGAAATGATAGCAAAAATGATCAGATGAGAGGATAGTTTGAAAAATCTATTATAGATTTTTTTCATACTTTGCATGTGTTTAATTATTATTATACATATAAAAAACCAGAATTAGGGGTCACTATTGAAATAAGAGGGAAAAATTGCAAAATGTTAAATTCTCTAGTGATCTCTTTGTTAAAATATTTTATCAAATTATCTCCCTTGAATAATTTCTGTGTTCTGTAAATCCAGCAACAGATTAAAATGTGTTTTAGCTCACGATTTTGTAAAGAAAATGTTATAAAAATGATTAGGAATATAAATTTTAAATACATTTGAACTGTCTTTTCATTTTAAATAACTATTTTGTTAAATTTTTTAATGAATGAAACCTAAATGAACAATTATTAGACAAAAATGGCGGAATAATGCCACTGAGACACCTTAAATTATATTTTGGGGTATGCAATTTTTGTGACATCAAAATTCCCTCAAATAAAGCGAAAATTAAGTACCCATGAAAATGACCACTCTTATGGCAATCACAAAAAGCATTGCAATGACAATAGTTTGCACACTTTGTCATGCAAAGCACAGCCATTACTCATACCAAATTTTCTGTCAAAGGTTGATGTAATGGAGGAAAAAAAAACTACTACATTTGAACTAAGACACAACTCAATACAAGAAAGCAAATACCAAACTTCAAATGAATTCTTCCTGGAAGAGCAGAAATTTGTGGCAAAAAATGTAGGAAGGAATAAATTCTGACAGATGGACAAGTATGTCAAATATACCCCCACTTAAGGAGGTAAACCTAGGTTAAGGGACATAACTCTAAAAAATCACTTGTACGTTTGTTTTAATCATTTTCATAAATATATAGGAAGCTTCTAAGTAACACTGATGATTTTGATTCCTTTTCACATAAATGCTTAAAAAGCGTCAATGAAACTGCTTGTTTCATCTTCTTCTCTTCTTCATCTTCATCTTTCAAACACCTTGCTGATTTAAAGAGTTACAAAAACAGGATAACAGCAAACACCTACAATGGCCAGGAACTACACTCACATGCCACAATATACAAGCAAACTGCACCAGAAAAACAATAATGAAAACAAGAGACAAACATAAACTAGAGGTACTGTGGTCTAGCGGCCCACACATACCCCCCGCACTAACTGCTTTTCAGACTTCCAAACATAAACTGTCCTTGACGGACTATTGATACCCCCCGCACATGCTTGAGATGTCTATACTTTAGTAAGTGAAAGCTGCAAGAGGAGTTCAATACCTAAAATGGATACACTTTCAAAAGACACAGTGAACAGATTATTTGTACAACTAAATGCTTCCATTGGATTTTTGTTTTCTCCCACTTTAGTCCTGAGAGAAACAGAAAGACCGACTGAAACTAATATCTTTGAAATCCAGAATAAATTACAAAATTAAACCAAATTAAATGAATAGCTAAATATATACCTTTGTGAAAGAATATTTTTGGAAAATTATATCAAGAAATAAACATAGTGAATTGACTAATCAGAACACTTTAAATATTACTGCTGATTACATGAATGAAAAATGTAAGGAGAATCAGCCCTTTACAAAGATATGCCCTTAGCTGATTTCAGCTTTTCCTTTAAATGTTATTTGTTATTTGCTTTCTATCAGCTTTTTTAAACACCCTGCAAAGTCTAAGAATTGTACGGTAAAAGCTGTAAGAGGAGTTGATTACACAAAATGGGTACCCTAGCTATAGAATATTGTCAAAAATGACTAAGTTCAATTATCTGCAAAATCTGGAAAAAAAATGCAAAATGCAACCAAAATAGAAGGTGCACATGTTCAATGTATACAGAAACACCCTGCAAAGTTTCAGACTTGTAGGGTAAAGGCTGTAAGAGGAGTTGATTACACAAAATGGGTACCCTAGCTATAGAATATTGTCAAAAAATGACTAAGTTTAACTATCTGCAAAATCTGGAAAAAATTGCAGAATGCAACCAAAATAGGAGGTGCACATGTTCAATGTATATAGAAACACCCTGCAAAGTCTCAGACTTGTAGGGTAAAAGCTGTAAGAGGAGTTGATTACAAAAAATCAGTACCCTTTGAGCGGACGGACAGACGGACAGACGGACAGACAGACGGACAGACAGACGGACGGACGGACAGGCTGAAACCTATATACCCCCCCAAACTTCGTTTGCGGGGGGTATAATAACGATAGGAACACTGGATAGCCGGACTTGGTACCGGCACTAGCAAAAGCCAGTGGTAGGGTTAAACCGGTTTATGGGTACCCAAACCTCCCCTTTCTCTATCCAGTTTCCCTATAGTATCATGAACATTCGAATAAAACCCAATACAGGTAGACTACTAACTCAATGACCACTATCTTGGAACAGAAAAAGCATATGACAAAACGTAATTTTGAAAGAAGGGTCAAACAGTGTTTATCTCCCCTAGTTTCTGTTCGCTCTCTATTTACCTGTTGGTCTGTGTCTGTGTACACTGGAATGATTCCATCATATCTGATTCTTTAGGGAAATCTGACTGAAAGAAAAAGTTCAATCTTTAAATAAATGTAGGCAGTGTCATGAGTGCAAGATGCTCCATGTTACTTGGCATGACAGACCCAGTTATGCAAATGTATTTATAGTAAACTTGGCTTTACATTTTACAGTATATCAAAACAAATTATCAAAGACCTTCTTTAATATATGCTTCAAAGCATTGGCTATATATAAATATTGATAGGAAAAGGAGTAAATGAACAAGAGAAAGTCTCTATAAATACAAATGTTTTTATTGCTGTTGTTCATCTTGAAGTAACCACAAGGTCTTCAACATTGAGCTTTGATCATATCTCATGGCAAGTCCAAGACGGTATTTCCATTGTTAACTTCATACACTGGAAAACTTTTACATTACAAAATACATTAATTTCAAATACTATAAAAAGGGCTTTTTTTGCTATTTTGAAATGATAAATCTGCAAATTAAATCTCAGAAAATTTGATATATAACTAGAGGCCCCTAGGAGCCTGTATCGCTCACCTGGCTTTCAGTTGCCACAATTAAGCTAACATTTTAAGTTATACAGTTGAAGTTAAGTCTGTCAAACTTTGTTAGCTCAAACACCACCAATATCTTGAACTGTATTTAAAGTCTGATCTTGTTTTACTATATTTCTTTGTTGCCCATTTTTGACAAAAAATGTACTTGCTTATGACCACTTTCAACATCACTCAGATTTTTGATATTTGTAACGGTTTTCGAGTTATTTGCAAAAAAATGCAATTTACCCCTTTGTTCTAATTTTAGTAACAGCAGCCATGTTGCTTGGTTTTCGGACTAATTGAACACAATTTTGAAACTGTTTACCCTGGTGATGATTCAGGTCAAGTTTGGTAACAATTGACCCAGTGGCTTCTGAGGAGAAGATTTTTTAAATTGATTACAAAAAGTATCAAATTTCTTAAATTTGACCAATAAAGGGCAAAACTCCTATATGGGTAGTGAGATTTTCTTCAAAATTTCAAGGTGGGTAGATCTTGATATGCTGAACATTTTTACAATTTAAAGTTGACCTCTATCAGTTATAGTTTTTGCAATAAAAAATAAAGAATATCAAAATTTTGAAATTTTCACGGAAAAAGGGCAATAACTCTAAGACGGGTTTTCGGATTTTCTTCAAAATTGCAGGGCAGGTA
The DNA here is from genome assembly GCA_002080025.1 of Modiolus philippinarum. NCBI lineage: Eukaryota > Metazoa > Mollusca > Bivalvia > Mytilida > Modiolidae > Modiolus > Modiolus philippinarum. Next base: position 87,616 of record MJUU01053377.1, read on the forward strand.
GATCTTGTCATGCTGATCACTTTTACTCCTGTCAGATTTTTGATATCTGTAATGGTTTTTGAGTTATTTGCCAAAAACAGCAATTTACCCCTATGTGCTATTTTTAGTAATGGCAGCCATGTTGTTTGGTCCTCGGACTAGTCAAACACAATTTCGAATCTAGATACCCTGGTGATGATTCAGAACAAGTTTGGTTCAAATTGGCATAGCGGTTTCAGAGAGAAGATTTTTGAAAAAGTTTACGATGGACAGACAGACGGAGAGACGGACGGACGACGACAGAGGCCAAGTGATGGCAATAGCTCACATGGCCTTTTAGGCCATGTGAGCTAAAAAGGCAATCTTGAGGTTGAAAACCCTGGAAAAACAAGGTCATATCTAATTGTTGTCTATATACATTTCAGTTATGGTGTACTTGTTCTTCAGCATGTTCAGAGAATTTCTCATATGGATATACTAAGGGATCATAGATTTATTCTTGGGAGCATGCTCTGGGCATCTTCCGAATATGCTCAGAGCTTATTTACAGGTCTCAAATAATAAAATTAAATAGTTATTGGTGTTGTCTTACAATTAGAAGGCAATTAATGTCTGTCATTAATAGTGCTAAGCACGTGCTGTCAATAACAGAGCTTTTATAGAGTATTTATGAAAAAGCTTTTCCACTCTTCTTAGATTATAAATTACTGGCAAATAGATAAGGCCAGCTAGGGTCAATGTACCTGTACTATAAATAAAATTTTATGTCTAGTTAGCCTTATAATTACAGTGAAGAAATCACTTGATGATGTGTCAGGTCACAGCAGACATGTATTTCCAGCTGTATTTAGTTTATTCATTGACTCTGTTGTAACTGATTTATGCTTCAAAATCAGTCTAAAAAATGTGTGACAAATGGGATCTAAATGGGATCTGTCAGTCTGTCCATCTGTCTGTCCGTCTGTCTACACTTCTCGTAAGCGCAACTCCTCTTAAACCATTTGAAGGATTTTGATGAAACTTTACACAAGGGAAGGACACTATATAGAGATGTGCATGAAGGAATATGATTATTGTCCAAAACCAGGAAGGGGAGATAATTCGACTTTGACTTTTTGTTAATTCCCTATGTATGGGTTACCTCCTAAGCGCAACTCCTCTTAAACCGCTAAAAGGTTTTGATGAAACTTTGCACAAAGGAAGGACACTATATGGAGATGTGCATGAAGGAATATAATTATTGTGTGAAAACAGGAAGGGGAGATAATTCGACTTTGACTTTTTGTTGATTCCCTATGTATGGGTTACCTCGTAAGCGCAACTCCTCTTAAACCACTGGAAGGATTTTAATGAAACTTGACATAAAGGAAGGACACTTAATGTAGATGTGCATGAAGGAATATAATTATTGTCCAAAACCAGAAAGGGGAGATACTTTGACTTTTCGTTGATTCCCTCTGTTTGGGTTACCTCGTAAGCGCAACTTCTCTTAAACTGCTTGAAGGATTTTGATGAAACTTTGCACAAAAGAAGGACACTATATGGAGATGTGCATAAAGGAATATAATTATTGTCCGAAACCAGGAAGGGGAGATAATTTGACTTTGACTTTTTGTTGATTCCCTATGTATGAGTTACCTTGTAAGCGCAACTCCTCTTAGACCACTTGAAAAATTTTGATGAAACTTTAGACAAAGGAAGGACACTTTATGGAGATGTGCACGAAGGAATGTAATTATTGTAGGAAACCAGGAATGGGAGATAATTTGACTGACATTTTTTATGCCTTAATTTTTTTCAAAGAAATAATTTAAAGTGTAGATATTGAAACATACTTTTTCATTCTTATCCTCTTGAAAAGTTTTTTGTTTTCAAAGTGTTGTAATGAAATTTCTCTAATGGTAATGATTCTTTTGTAAAATGTCAAATAGGCTAAAAAAAAGGGCGAATTTGATATTTGTCTGCTTTCGACAGAATATTTTCTTTAGAACCCTTGTAAAAAGTTCTTTCTTCGAGATTATATCCATACTTGTATTGAGTCCACACTTGTACTGTGTCCACACCTGTATTTTGTCCACACCAGCTTAAATTTGCACTTACCATATCGATTCAGGGTTCAATGAGCGGGGGGCATATTTGGCTGCCATTCGGCGACAGTTCTTGTTTTATCTATTTACTAAAATTAATGATTTTATATGGGTTATTTCATGTCTTATCTTGTTGCCTCTATATAACCTTGTCTATTGATTTTTAACTCACCTCACGAAGTGAGGGGGGCTTATGTGATACCCCTAGCTTCGGCGTCCGGTTAGGAAGAATGGTTAAGGTCCATTCCTGCTTACTGACATACCCCACATCAACTATATTGGTATGCCTGATGCACTTTGGGATGCAACTGGAATGCATGCTTCGGATGCTGTCTCTGACCTACATTTTACGCATGAGCGACTTGGTTAGGAAGAATGGTTAAAGTCCATTCCTGCTTACTGACATGGCCCACATCAACCATATTGGTAT
>MJUU01053377.1:90308-110023 GCA_002080025.1 Modiolus philippinarum
GACCTGGTTAGGTAGAATGGTTAAAGTCCATTCGTGCTTACTGACATGGCCCACATCAACCATATTGGTATGCATGATGCATTTTCGGATGACAAGAACAATGCATGCTTCGGATGCTGTCTCTGACCTACATTTTATGCATGAGCGACCTGGTTAGGTAGAATGGTTAAAGTCCATTCGTGCTTACTGACATGGCCCACATCAACCATATTGGTATGCATGATGCATTTTGGGATGACAACAACAATGCATGCTTCGTATGCTGTCTCTGACCTACATTTTACGCATGAGCGACTTGGTTAGATAGAATGGTAAAAGTTCATTCCTGCTTACTGCAGGGTTCCCACAACATTATTGTAATCGAATTCAAGGACTTTTCAAGGAGTTTTCAAGGTCTTTCCTATAATTTTCAAGGTCCTTTGCCTGAACAAACTCATTGCTTCTGAATGAGAAACAACAATCAAGCAATTGAAATCCAGTCAAACTAGCACTGTGAGACTGTCTCTTTGAACTTACTATGAAGCACATATAATCTCTCCTTGTTTAAGGTTTCAAGGGCCGAGCTCAATTATCCTGTTCAGGACATGTTCTATCTGTTCTATGAAACATTGATAATCGAGTGCATAGAACTGGAAAAGAACATTCAATATGGAGATCAAAATCTAAATGATCGCGATATTTACTGCAACAACCCTTAACTCATTGGGAGATTAAAGAATTTATTTTTTTACGTTGTGAAATAGATTTTGCCTTAAAGTTTACTCAAAAACGTGCTGGAAACGTATTTAGTTTATTCTGCAAGCACGGAAAATGGCAAATAACTTTCAGATTCCTTTAATTGTGAAAAATGTTTATTTTCTTTTGAACTACTGATCTCCAAATTAAATTCAACCACTGAATTGACAAGCGTATATACATTGTCATCAAACTTGTATTTTGGATAGGCTCGTGTATTTAATTATTACCGTCCAGAGCTCCAGATAAGAATTGGCTATTTGGGTAATTGCATTCTTACTTTTGTTATCAATTGGGTCATAGCAATTTTCCTAGGTAAAGCCATATATGTTCAACCCTTACAGTTAAAATGAGGTGGGTTTCCATTCCTTAGAGCTGTAGTATATTGGGGTTTTTATATTAAAAAATAAATTATACATGTGTTATTATTATTGTCATCAATCAAAAGGATCAATTTCAAGGCTATAAATTTTAATCATGTGTCATTGAAAAAGTTCGAACTGTCCATGCATATAAAGTGGTAATGTCATTGTTTGATGTTTTGGCATGGTGAAGATTATATCAATTTTATCCAACTTTCTTTCTACTTCATTGTTTTGATTGATTGATTAATTAGACTGTTATGTATAGTGAGCAACTTTTCAGCTATGTAAGGAAGAGAACAAGCTAACCAATTGAAAAAGTTACAAGTAAAAGAAAGATATAAAGAAGGAATAGGCAATCGGGGCAACAAAATTTAACTACGAATGGAAAAGAAGAAAATTAGTTGGGACAGGAAATTTAGCCTTCCATAGGACCCCTAGTGTGTATGCTCTTGTTCCAGAAATATAGGAGAGTTCTTTCTACTGCAAAAGATGTGTATTTTCTCCACACAGTTTTTCGGTTAGGCATTTCATATTATACTAGTAACCTGTCAACCCAACGGCCACTTGAAAACGGAAGAAATGGGTAGGGGCAGGAAATTAAGCCTTCCATTCGACCCTTAGTGAGTCTGCACTTTTACGGGATATTAAGGAGGGGTCAAATACATCAATCCAAATAAAATATAAGTAAAAGTAGAAAGACTAAAAGAAAGCGTTAACACCTTGGGCATCAAGTTATGACTGCCGATGGAAAATTGGGAAATGGGTAGGGGCAGGAAATTAGCCGTCTATACAACCCCTCCTGTAATGGGTCTTCTTTTGTACAAGAACCATAAATGAATTTTTTATACTTCAAAGAGAGTGAAGTTTTGTCTTTGAAAGTTTGTGTTCAGGCTTTCCTTTGTAGATTCTTTGTTATGTCCTTTGCATTTACTACATATATATATATATAAAAAGGAAATGGGGTAAATGTCAAGGAGACAACATCCCTTATCCAGGTTAAAACGACCCAAAACAAAGCATCTTGGGGTCACCATACGGTGTTCAACACAGTGATGAACCTCACACCATATAGCAAGTCCTAAATGACCCCAAAAGGTAAAAAAAGTGAATAAATCAATGGAAACAAACCACATCCAATAACCCAAATATCAAGAAACTAAAATTTTATAAGAAGACAAGGACAAGCCAATGACCAACATATTCCTGACTTGGGACAGGCGCAAAAATTGTGGTGGGGTTAAACTCGTTTTCTTGGATCCAAACCCTCCCCCTATGTGTGGTGAATGGCTAAAAAATAAATACATGAAAAGATTCATATACTTTCATTGTTTATTTCTGTATTATAATCCAACTACCCTGCATAGATAGGGCTTTCACATCCCAACACGTTGGGATTCCTCTTGAAGCATTGTTTTGAACGAGACCAACAGCAACTTTGCTTATCCATCAGAAGCGTCTCTTGTTTAACACTGATTGCAAAATTTCGGAAATAGGTATGTTGTATTTCCAGTTCTATGAATACACCGTATATCTGCAATGCGAATCCCTTGTACGTGTTTTTACTTGAAAATCCGTAGTGGTAATAAACACCTCTACAAAGACGGTTTCAATTTTCGGTCCATTTTACTCCCAAAATCGTTCTACTGTAACCCGGAACCAAAAATCAAACGACAGGGACACGGTCCAATTTACTGGTTTTGCTAACACCAAAAAGATTTGGCTACCCTGATCTATCAAAAGTTCTGACACGACAAATGGATGAAACTACGCAGGTCTCCATGATAGAATTGACTAAAAACTCATTGTTGCAGAAATATTTGGGTAAGGTCACTTTTAAATTGGTTACTAAACGCATGTCAAAGAGAATAAATTGAGCTTTCATTTATTTTAATTGCGTAATCTTGCAAATGCGCAGCTTCCCTGTTGCTGTAAATGTGTATCACTTTCCGGTAAATATAACATAATTAATAGATTCTACTGTGGAATTTCAATTCCGGGTATTACCTACTTCGAATATTTATTGAGATTTTCAACGTTTTTTTTTCTCGCTAAAACAAAGCAGTTTATCAATTGGTACAGTAGGAAAACGGATGTTCTGACCCACTCGATTATTGATCAGAGTGTTCTTACTGTGAGGAAGCTATAATCGAGCACCACCATGCTGACTAGAAGAAAATCAAAATAATATTCGAGAAACGCGACATAATTTGTTAATGATTTTTCATCGCTTAATTGCAATGTTCAAATCTCGTGATGTCAAGCGCAATTAAGACTATGACTTTTTAAAGAAGTTCGGCACTATCAATACTCGTCCCTAGATTCTAATTTCGAACTAAACACATTAAATCGAAAGATCTGGGTACGAACTGTATGGGGGACGAAACATCATATGATCGAAGGAAGTTAACCCAAATTTAAATCAAAATCTTCGGTGATTAAATTTCACGGATTTCTCCCGTTTTTTTTTCTAATTTTATGGAATTTCACGGCTTTTTCCCGGCCGGGAACACCTCAAACGAAACTCCCGGCTTTTTCCCGTTTTCCCGGTCTTGTGGGAACCCTGTTACTGACATGGCCCCCATCAACCATATTGGTATCTAGGATGCATTTTGGGATGACAACAACAATGCATGCTTCTGATGCTGTCTCTGACCTACATTTTATGCATGAGCGACTTGGTTAGGTAGAATGGTTAAAGTTCATTCCCGCTTACTGACATGTCCCTTAGCAACCATATCAGTATGTATGATGCAATTTGGGATGACAACAACAATGAATGCTTCGGATGCAGACTGTAAACTACAATTAATGCATGACTGAATCTGTTAAAAAGAATGCTAATAGTCCATTCCTGTTTACTGACATGTGCAACATGTGACAATGCTGCGCAACGAGGTGAGCTTTGCAGGCTGTGGCTGCTTTCTATGTTTATTTTTATACAACCGCAAAGAATTTGAGGTCATCTAATGGTATGGTGCTGTCGTCAACATCATTTGCGTTGATGTCATAGTTGTCTGTAGATACTTTTGTTTTCAGTAAATAACTATAGTTTCAGTCCATTAATAATTACCAAATTTTAACATAGTGTTGCTTCTGGCCCAAAAGGAAGACTTGGATTGGATTTGGTTATTGTGGCCCCACCCATTTTATAAAACATAGGTAATCAATGATTACAAAGTTTGCCTCGTTATGGCACGTTGTCACAGAAACCAAATTTTGCCTGTATGCTGACATACTATCAAAACTGCATGCATATGCAAGGTTACCTGAACCAACAATGTACAATTACTGAGCTATGAACTCCAGAGTATAATGTAAGTCATTCATGCATAAGATGTAGGTTTAAGTGACCTAATTTTGTCTGAATGCTGAGCTACCATCACAGATGCATGCACATGCACATGCAGGATGATCCTACCATGTACAGTACCTGAGATCTGATCCCTGACATGAACTTGAATGAAAGTCAGTCAAGCGGAAAATGTAGGTCAAAGTGACCCAATTTTGCCTGGATGCTGAACTACCATCAAAGATGCATGCACGTGCAAGATTAGATTATCCTACCACGTACAGTGACTGAGATCTGAACTTGGACGTAAACTTGAATGTAAGTCACTCAAGTGGAAAATATAGGTCAAAGTGACCTAATTTTGCCGTGATGCTGACCTACCATCAGAGATGCATGCACATGCAAGGTTAGATGATCCTACCATGTACAGTGACGGAGATCTGAACTCGGACATAAACTTGAATATAAGTCACTCAAGCAGAAAATATAGGTCAAAGTCGACTTAATTTTGCCTGGATGTTGCCCTACCATCAGAGATGCATACACATGCAAGGTTAGATGATCCTACCATGTACAGTGACTGAGATCTGAACTAAAATGTAAATTTGAATGCAAGCCACTCAAGCAGAAAATATAGGTCAGAGAGACCTAATTTTCTTGGAGGCTGTGAGGTAACCCAAGATGCACCTGCATGCAAAGTTTGATGACCCTACACTGCGTAGTTACTAAGATATATACCCAAATGCGGACGCGGATGCCGGGGGTACTCCAATAGTCCCCCTCAACTTCATTGACGCGAACTAAAAAGGCCAAAATTGGGTGTTTTAGTATATTTATCATTTATCTGATTTTGATGGGGTTTCTTTATAAGTGTTCCTTAGAAAATTTTCAAGCTATGGTAAGTGAAATGGATTTCATGTGGCATATACTGGTCATGCAATAAATGGGGTCCAAAATGGGCAAATCTCAAAAATTTAAATCTTAATTATAAGTCTGATTTTTTATGAAATTTTTTGCATTTGATGCCTTGTGAAAAATTAGTCTGGTGCTGAACAATTAGCTTTTTGATATCTCTGTTCCTTTCCAAGCTATGAGGGGCTAAAAGGGGCCAAAATTGCAAAAGTCCAGATTTCCTAAAATTTTTCTTTTTCATCAGATTCTGATGGAATTTTTTCCTTGGATTTTATTAGTTTGTCAAAAGATTTAAAGTAGCTCTTACTGATTCTCAGCTATAAAATGGGCCAAAATTACAGTTTTTCAAAATATGTAACATGTTTAATTTTTTATTGGATTAAAGTGGGATTTGTTTCTTTGAAATTCTCTTGACATAGGCTTTCAGAAGTATGCCAACAGATTTGACATAGCTCTTATCATTTCCATGCTATAAGGGGCCAGATGGTGTCAAAATTTCAAATATGGAAATGACCTAATATTTTCATTTTTCATTGGATTCCAATGGAAAATTTTCTTTGGATTCCTTCTTGATGTAAGCTTTCAGTTGTAAATAACAGATTTTATGAAGCTTTGACTGTTTCCAAGCTATAAGGAATCAAAAGTGCTTGCTTTGATTTCCCTAATTCGTGTCCAGTTAATCACTATGTCAAGCTCCTTATTGTGTCCATCGTTTTAATGTGTCGAGCTCTATACTGTGTCCACATTCACTTTAAATTATACTCTTTCAATTTTAAATGGTCGTCATGCTGCACTTGGCATTGCCCTCTATTTCCTTTTTCCTTTCTTTACTAATTGTATCCCAGGAATTGTATCTAGCTAAAATATCACATGAAGTTTTTCTAATAACCAACCAACAAAGAAAATTATATGGGATGAATGGAAGAAATTATACACATAGCTAAAAGCTGGTCATGATTTTATAGTTTCATATAATTTGATGTAGATCATAATCTACAGAACTGCATGTCGAATTTCAATTTTATTTATTTCATTCTGTTCCTTTTGAAATTGCCCATCTGTGAAATGTTAATGGATTAAAGTAACATTTAAAGGAACTGAAAAGGGACTTATTTCAAACAATTTACACTAAAGCTAGACAGCTCTGACAAATGGAACAGGTAGCTGCATTGAAAATAAAAAATTCAAAAGAAATTCTGTGGAAGTACTTTTATTCTTGAACATCAATTTTCCTGGTTTTCATAAATATCATCATTTCTTGGGTACTTAAATCCGTGGTTTTAAATCCTAAGCAATAAAACTGTAGAAAAAAAATGCATTTTGTTGGTAACTTAATTTCATGGTTTCAGTGACCCACGAAATCCACAAAAACTGGAACCCCACAAACAATAGTACTTTTACAGTGAACCACGAAATCCACAAAAACTGGAACCCCACAAACAATAGTACTTTTACAGTGAACCACGAAATCCACAAAAACTGGAACACCACAAACAATAGTACTTTTACAGTGAACCACGAAACCCACAAAAACTGGAACCCCACAAACAATAGTACTTTTACAGTGAACCACGAATTCCACAAAAACTGGAACCCCACAAACAATAGTACTTTTACAGTGAACCACGAAATCCACAAAAACTGGAACCCCACAAACAATAGTACTTTTACAGTGAACCACGAAATCCACAAAAACTGGAACCACACAATAGTACTTTTACAGTACACAGTAAAATAGAAAATGAGTAAATAAAACTGATAAAGTTGATTTCTTTTCTTGATGATATAATCATGATAATAACTTGAAATTAAAATGCTTAAATACTTTTTATCTGGAATTACAGATTAGTTACAAATTTTTTACAGAAAATATATTATCTGGAATTACAGATTAGTTTTAAATTTTTTACAGAATATAAGTGTGTTTTTGTAACAAAAATGAATGTCTCCCCAATACATACCTTCCGGGAGTTATATGTTGCCATTGCATTTGAATATTTCTAAATTTGGTTGAAATGGGAGAATTAAAGTTCAAAATTCTATGAGAAAAAGAGCATAACTTCCACAAAAATTTTACGATCAATCCAACCAGACAATATGCAACACTTGACATGAAGGTCAACATGTTTAAATCTGATGAAAGATATGGGAGAATTAGCGACCACAAACTTAATTCATCCAAATTCTATGTCAAAAAGGGGCATAACTCCTACAAAAATTGGCCAACCAATCCAGCCAGACAATTTGCACAACTATCAGGGATGACGCTACTATATAATTTAGGGCCGCCCGGCGGCCCCATTCCCCTCTTGGCGGCCCCATTCCCCAATCAAGAAAATTCCCAATCGCGGCAACGATGTTTACAAAATCCGGATTTTTTTCATTTCCGTCTTCGGTGAATCTTTCCTTCTGATCCGTGTCGCCTTTTGTCAGAACCGGAAATTACTCAAAACATCACAGTAACGTCCAGAAATAACTAAATAATGCAATTTACGCTATTTACGCAAATGTCCATAAGGGAACATTTGAGGGAACATCTTCAGAATGCGTAAAGTGAATTGAAATCGTGATGTTATCGTTTAATTCGAGACTTTCATCCATTACGTGGTAACGTGCAAATGCTCTCATTGCCAAAGATATAGTTTGCATTGAAATGAATATTGAATAGTTATGACTTGAAATCAGAGTTTCTGAAACTGGGACTTTTAACTGGTTGAGAATTTGGAACTGCACTTTATATGGGGTGCTTTCATTTCTACTAGTTAAAACGAAACGTGGAAATGACCTGCGCTGTATGATAAATGAATGAATGCATAGTCATATCATGGAATGAGGTATATTTATCACTAAGTTTGGTATGAAGGATTTGATTTTGGTGATAATATTGAAATGTGCAAGTCATCTTTATTTGCAGACAACCAAAGAATTTCTGACAGAATGTTGATTTGCTTTCATATAGGAAAAGAGCAGTACTTCTTTCGTTGATGATCAGCTTGATAAAATTCAAATCTGGTGTAATTTGAAAAACTATATAAAATATAGTCTTAATGGCTTTGGTGTAATGATACTTTCCATTCTTTAAACTCTTGTTGTGTGTACTTACACATATTCTTGGTTTATACAAACGTATGTTGCAGTATTGATATATTTTAATTTTTCCCAATTTCAGTTGTCGTGATGCGAAATTCCCAATTTGTTGGACGGGGGACCCATTTGAAAAGAGCTAAAATCATCCCTGACTATGCATTAAAGTCCACATTCCTGTGAAGTTTGGTTGAAATCCGATGAAAGATGTGGGAGAATTAGCATTCACAAACTTAATTTATCAAAATTCTAAGTAAAAAAAGAACATAACTGCCACATAAATTGGCTGATGAATCTGGCCAGACAATATGCAAAACTAGGCATGAAGGTCAATAATCCCGTGAAGTTTGGAGAATAGGCGTCTACAAACTTTGTGACAGAATGACGGACAGACTGACTGATGACAGATGGAAAAGACAATAAACTGTTGACACAGAATATGTCTCCCCTTAACCATACATCACATGAATCTGCACATTGATTTTCAGCAGCAGCCATGACATCAAAATGTAGGTCTAAATTTTTGTGCACTACCTGCTTGCTAAAATCTTCATATATTTGTTCAAGCATGATGGAGGGGTCAATTTGTATAAACCTCTTGATGCAACTGCATGACAATATATCCAGTGACTGCAAAATTTCAAAGTCAGACTAGCATGGGCATAAAATGCCATTGAAACTGATCTCAATCATGATCATGTAAATGAATACCAAAGATCAATGGTCTACTATGAGTGGTTGATGCTGAACGGGCTCAAGAAAAAATTTAAACATTTGATAAACAGTGCAAATTTTCTAAGTCAATGGAGCATGACTGCGGGGGTATAAACATAAAACGCCATTGAAACTGAGCTGTACTGATGCTAATGCAACTGCATACCAAATATCAAAAGTTAGCACAGGTGGTTTATGTTAAAAAGACCCAAGAAAAAACTTAAACAATTGTGGATGCNCGGGGGGGGGGGGGGGGGAGATATGATTAAAATCCATCTACAACAATTCCTTTTTGAAACTTATGCTTTAGACTTATAATTTTAAAAATGTTTATATATATGCTGCATATGATAACAGCTTCTAGTTGAATGCTGGTTTTTACTCTAAAAATTTCATAGAAACATTACTGAATTACAGAGCTTTTGCATTGGGCTCTATAAAAAGCTTTGTTTTTGAACAACTGCTCAAGGTGAATAAAAAGTTCTGTATGAAAGAGTGGTAATTATTCAAACATGTGCTAGAAGGGAAGACTTCAAATTGATAACCATTTGATTTTAAAAGCTCATAAGCATTGCAAATTTTATTTAAAGTAACATGTGCAAAAGAAATTCAAAGGTGCATTTTGCATTTTGTGCAGCCATAAATTTTGAAATAAACTCTCATGACAACAATTAAGAGACTATCTACATGAACATCTCCTATTGAGCCTTACTCTAAGATAGACACTAAAAATGCAAACTGTGTAACAGTACACTTATTTTATGTAATTTGAAAATTCTGGTCTCAGAGGGTTTAAAAAACACCAAGAAGGGAAAAATAGGGTGTTTTAATATATTCGGCTGTAGAATATTTATTATTTATCAGATTTTAATGGGGTTTCTTTACATTTCCAATCTGTGGCATGCAACAGATTTCATGTTGCATGTACAGTTCATACTGTAAAATGGGTATTTTTTGTCTATTTTCAAGGATGGACTACAATTTTGAAAATAAATTCTGCAAACATTTTATGTATTATTATTTTGATATATAATATCTCTGATAATCCATAAAATTTAAAACACTTTTATTTTTGGCATATTCTTTTTCATTCAAATCTGAGAAATTTTTTATCCTCAAAAATAACCCACTATACGGTAAATGGGGCCCTAAAGGTGCAAATCTCAAAAATCAATACATTTTTCATTTTTAGTCAGATTTTGATAGAAACAAGAGGCTCTCAAGAGCCTGTATCGCTCACCTGGGCCATTGCTGACAGATACAGTCAAAAATAATAATACCAATGTTGAATGCCAATCTTGAATGTGTTCAGACAAGCCAGACACATTTTAAGAAGGGGACAAACAAAGGTCCATTGTGACCAAGTGTGATTCCAATTGGCCAAGTACTTTCAGAAGAGNGGTCAACAAACAATTTTCAACACTGGTTTTGAAGTCGCAACATCAATATCTATTTGGAAAAATTTTTTTATTGAAATCGAACAATGTTGAATTTCCCGCCTTTTTTGGCGGCCATTTTGAAAATGGCGGTCAACATACGATTTTTCAACACCACTTTTGAAGTCCCCATAGCATGGCAAACATTTTATCAATTTACACTTAACCTTCATCTTCTATAGTTTTGGAAATAAAAGACTATAATATGAAAATTTTGAAAATTCTGTGAAAAAAGGGCAATAACTCCTACAAGGGTTTTTGGATTTGCTCTTGGGTAAATCTTGATATGCTGAACATTATTGCAATTTGAAGTTGACCTCTATCTTCTATAGTTTCTTTGATAAAAAATACAAAACATTAAAATTTTAAAAAATTTCTGAAAAAAAGGGCAATAACTCCAAAACTGGTGATCAGATTTTCTTCAAAATTGCAGGGCGGGTAGATCTTACCATGCTGATCACTTTTACTTCGTGTCAGATTTTTGATATTTTTAACGGTTTTCGAGTTATTTGCCAAAAACTGCAATTTACCCCTATGTGCTATTTTTAGTCACGGCAGCCACATTGTTTGGTCATTGGACTAATCGAACACAATTTTTAATCTACATACCCTGGTAATGATTCAGGCCAAGTTTGGTTAAATTTGGTTAAGTGGTTTCAGAGGAGAAGATTTTTTAAAAAGTTTAAGACGGACGGATGAGCTAAAAATCACTTGTACGTTTGTTTTAATCATTTTCATAAATATATTGGAAGCTTCTAAGTAACACTGATGATTTTGATTCCTTTTCACATAAATGCTTAAAAAGTGTCAATGAAACTGCTTGTTTCATCTTCTTCTCTTCTTCATCTTTTTTTTTTTTTCATCTTTCAAACACCTTGCTGATTTGAAGAGTTATCTCCCCTAACCTAGGTCTACTACCATAAGCTGGGTGCGGATATAATTACTCCATGTCCATAATGTCTCTTCACTTATCTCTAAGATGGAGTTTGTGTTCGCCCTCTATTTACCTGTTGGTCTGTGTCTGTGTACACTGGAATGATTCCATCATATCTGATTCTTTTGGGAAATCTGACTAAAAGAAAAAGTTCAATCTATTACTAAATGTAAACAGTGTCATGAGTGTGAGAGGCTCTATGTTACTTGGCATGACAGGCCCACTTGTATGAATGTATTTATAGTAAACATGGGAGTAAACTTTACAGTATATCAAAGACCTTTACAATTACCACCCTAGATAGTGTGTGACCCAGAGATTTCTCTCTCAGAGATACATGTATTAAGGTCACCCGAGAGCTTGCTCGAGGGTGACCTTAATTTCCAGGGGAGAGAAACAGCTTGGTCACCCACTATCTAGGGTGGTAACTGTTATATAATATCGAATTTTCTTGTTCACCTGTTTGCCTTCCTATGTAACCCAAAGCTAACTGGTTGCCTCAATGAAATCTCAAATGTCATGTGACACCATTTGAACAAATCTGATTAAAGATATTTAAATGAGTATATAATATTCTATATTCTTCAAAGGTATTGGCTATATATAATCAATGAAAGAACTAGAGCTGTCGCCGAATGGCAACCAATCATGCCCCCGCTCATTGAACCCTGAATCAATAGGGAAAGTGCAAATTTAAGCGTGTGTTGACACAGTACAAGTATGGACACAATGATATGCCTCTCCTTTTTCCAAAATACATAAAAGGGAAGTTCTGAGCCCGAAAATCAATTCTATGGGTGCTAGGCAATCTTCCTGTGAAGTTTCATCCATTTTGAGGCACTTTGAATTTTCCTGCCTTTTTCCAGTTTCCATAGCAACGGCAGCCATTTTGAAAATTCTGAGACCCGAAATCATTTCTATGGGTGCTAGGCATCCTTCTTGTAAAGTTTCATCAAATTTGAAGCACTTTGAATTGTCCCGCCTTTTTTCAGTTTCCATGGCAACGGCGGCCATTTTGAATATTCCAAAAGATATGTGTGTGCACATCTACTTATTTTAAGTTAGATTCCTTTGAAGTAGTTGGAATTTGTTTGCAAACTTTCTAAAAAAACATGAATAGTTGTGTTTTCATTCGTACCGACGGACAGACGGACGAACGGATGGACAGACGGACAAGGGTAAAACAATATGCCCCCTGACTTTTCGTCGCGGGGGCATAAAAAGGAGTAAATGCACAAGAGACAGTCTGTACAAATACAAATGCTTTTATTGTTGTTCTTCATCTTGAAGTCACCATGAGGTCCTCAACAGTGAGCTTTCATATATCTCATAGCACGTCTAAAATGGTATTTCTATTGTTAATTTCATACATTGGAAAACTTTTAAATTACAAAATACATGTGTATTAATTCTAAATACTATAAAAGGGCTAATATTTGCTATTTCAAAATGATAAATCTGCAAATAAAATCTTCTCAGAAAATTTGATATATAAAAGGCAATCTTGAGGTTGAAAAACCTGAAAAACAAAATAAATGAAACAGATTTCAGCCCTAATTTCACAAATTCTCAACACAGAGAAATTTAGTCCCTTTACAGAACCTCGTCATAGGTGGTTTCCTATTGCTAAAGTACAGTCGAACTTGGATGGCTCGAACACCCAAGGGACTAATGAAAACAGTTTAAGCCAAAGGGGTGTTCGAGATATCGAGGATGAACTATATTAAAATTTGAATCAAGGGACCACAAAAAGGCTTCAAGGCAACCATGGGGGTTGAGCCATCTAAGTTCTACTGTATATTATAAAGTCTATTTTCAACTTTGAAACTGTTGTTGCATCTCCCTACATCTTTTGGGATGCTTTTAGTTCCATATATCTTGTAATCATGGTTGCTATTGTTACTTGATAGTACCCATATTAGAACAAGAAATTTTTTTCTATTTTACTTGATTCCAACTTTACTCACATGTGTACTTCCGGCATTACCAAAGGTAGACAATCTGAAATGTGGTGGATCTGGTGACATCAGGAACTGCAGGATATCACTGGTCATATCTAGTTCACTGAAGGCTTCTTTTAAGCATTCTGACTGAAAAAAAAATTGTAAAAAAAATTGGTATCTTAAACATACATATACATGTAGTTGCAATAGCTGGACAACCTCGGATGTCTAGAACCTTTTTTGTTGTCCTTTCCTTTAAGTTTTTACATAGTTCCACCTCGTAACTGAACACCCTCTAGCTCCAACTATTTTCATTGGTCCCATAGGTGTTTGACCCACCAAAGTTTGACTGTAGTCCAAGTTCTTATTTTATAAATATAACATTTCCTTAATTCTGCGTGTCAAGGTGTAGAAAATGTAACATCATAAAATTATGTTCTTGTATTGAATTTTTTTGTGGTCATGTGCGGCGGATATGTTTGTATAGTAGACTAGACAATCAAAAACTCGGATATAGTGTATTATTTTTCTAGTATATTTATACATAAACATTAAGGAATGGATAAGAAATCAATTTCTTCACAACTCTCAAACTAACATCAACATTCAAATATACAAAGAGACTATACATTGCATATAACAATATAACAGAACGATTAAAATATACATTATATATACATGTAGTGGTATATGATGCACCCAAACTTTTGATGCAGAGCAGTTCAGGGATTTCGAATCATTTCAAAGCTTCAAACCCAAATAATTTCAAATCATTCAAACTGTTATGTAGGCCAAGAAATCATTTTTTTTTATGAAATAAATTGATTGCTCACACATGGACAAAATGAAAACTAAAGGCCATCTGCATCTAGATGTGGATTCTCAAAATTTGATATCTGTGTCTATCATGTCTATACAGTGGAACCTCCGAATACCGGCCTCCGTCGGGACCAAAGAAATCGGCCGGTTTTACGAGGTTCCGAAATCCGGTCTTCAAATTCCGAACTCTAATACCGGACATGTTATATATGATATTTAAGGTCAGTTTAGGCTGTGACTTAACTATTTCAGAATATTTCCCTGCGTTATTGTAAATTTCAATCAATATTGTCGGTAATCTGTTCAAATACAGTTATTTAGGCCATGTAAAATTAATTATCTGGTTCTCAGATAATGACTTTCAAAAAAATGGTGAGGGAGGGAGGGTATTTAATTTATGTATTTATTTTGTATGCTCATCCAAACTCCATCGTTAACTTTTCAGATTTTATGAATAAATACTAAAAAATGATAAAGTATATAAAAGTAAGAGAGAACAAACCCAATGTTAAAAAAAAATAATACTCCAAAGACAATGAAAAACACAAATAGCAAAGACATTACACAAGGACAATATATGTATAGTCCCTGCATCACTTAAGTACCACACAGAAAAGAAAAGTATATATTGATCATACCATAAATGGAGTATGCATCATGAATCTTGGAGTCAAAGCAAACTGCAATCATCAAAGACAAGAAACAGGTAAAGAAAAGACAGATCCAATATACCTCACCAGGATATGTCACCTTAAAGAAACTCCCTTATAGAGAAAATTGAATTAAGACTCCCTTATAGAGAAAATTGAATTAGACTCCCTTATAGACAGGGGAATAATTGATGAACCTTGATTAGATCCAATGGAATCCGGTAAATAAGGTGTATTTGTATTATTTACTTGGTCACAAGTTGGTGACAGCAGTTCAAGTGGAAAGGTTACAGTCAGATACACTGACCATTTAGATAGAGCCAAATCTATCAAGGAAGTCACAAAAATAAATTCTTCCAATTAGCAAAATGATAGTGGGATCCCCTTCCAGTGACTGCAATGACAGATTCTTTATTTTCGAGTTCAGAACAAGGTCTCAGACTGGATTTCAAAACATTCTCGTGCATTAAAGGATCTCTGTTTTCTGGTATTTCAGACAGACTCGCCATACTCCTTTTTCATAATTTCCTTTACGGTTGTTTAATCCGCCAAAGTCACAATAAACGATGGGTTAATGCACGAAAACCCGTCAAAAGATCTCAAAAGTGTCAGCGAAATCAACTTTCGTTTTGTTGTTGACAAAACCATTCGGAATATAAACCGGAAGTAGCGATTTCTTCAAAGAAAACGAAAAATCAAGAGAGCTTCGAATGAAATTTGAGTTGTCTCTCTTTGATCAATCCAAGTGAAAAAGCGGGAAAATTTGAACGCGGATTTCAGGGATGGCTCTGGCTTCTGAATATCTGTCGCCAGAAAAATCGCCAACTTGTATTTTTTGTCGCCAATTACAAAAATGTGTCGCCAATTAGGAAGTATTCAATTGGTTTTCTAGATTGGACGATAGACTTTTGTGTTCTTTCTCTCCACACTAAAAGAATAGTTCTATTTTGTATTCTTTTGTTTTGATGGCACAAATTCTTTTATCATTTACATGCTTTGCTGTTTCAGTTTGAATCGTATGCTCAACATTCCTTGTTTGCTGCCTTTTGCAGGTACTGTTTTCAAACATTTCAGTTATGTCCTTCAAAGTCGTTAATGTTTCATCTGCAGACAGATGTTTTTATTCCCCTCACAATGAGGAATTTTTTTAAATCTTTTTTTTCTTCATCATTTACGTGCTTTTTTGATTTGATTTGAGGTACTCGCTTCATATTCCTTGATTACTGTCTTCAGCAAACAAGTGTATATTCCTTCCACTGCCATGTCACTTTTGACTTTTCTTAGAATTTAATGACACTGGTATCTCCCCAAACATCTGCTTGTCAAGTTTCAAATAAATAGTTTATCTTTCAATAGGTCAATAAAAGTATTAAACAAAAATTGAATTTGCAATTATTTGAATAAAGTTTGTTAAGCTTCAATATTATCCCTTAAAATTAGTTCAATTTTTTATTTTATAAGACTTGATATACAATTTTTAGTAAAAAGTAACACTCAAAGCCTCTATAATTTCGTTTTCACAACATAGAAAAGGGGAAGTAACTCAACTTCATAATTGCATAATCTAATCCGTTTGTTGTCGTGAACATTTAGGAAAATAAGAAGTGATATTAAACGGAAAAAAAAAGAAAAGTATAAAATTTTAGTGTATAATAATACTCTTTCAATTCCTTTGATTCCTTTGATTGGGCTTGTATCTGTCACAAGTCATTTTGGCACGTGCACAGGTAAAAATTATATAAACAGGTAATGCAATCAACAGATGACCGGAAATAATCAATGGACTACAATAATGTTGCCAGAGGCTATGAATTGACATTTAATTATTACCTATGATTATTTTAACAACAAAAATCATGAAAGGTTTCAACTAAGAAGGGTAAAAATTGGATAATACCGGCAAGTTGATTTGAAAAACGTTGTCTCCAAAAAAATCGCCAGGAACAATTTTTTTGTCGCCAGAATGAAAATAAAATCGCAAATTGCGACATTGGCGAAGCCCAGCGCGAACCCTGGGATTTTGTAACGGTTGTATTTATTTTTTGGGGACAATAAATACAGGCCAGCGGCCAGGTTTTTGCCCATGCGGCGGTATCTGAGAACCAGATAATTAATTTTACATGGCCTTATCAATCAAGATGGCAAGATATTTCTGACAAATTTAATAAACTTGGTCGATTTCATTGTCCGCGGAAAAAGTCGTCCGGTTTTCAGAGTTCAATTTAAGAAGAAAATATAGGTTCCGGACCGATCTATATGGCCGGAATTCGGAATTCAGGGGGCCGGTTTTCAGAGGAATTTTTTACTTATTTATATAGGTAAATATTCCTGACCGAAACATATCGTTCGGTTTATAGAGGAATCCGGTTTTTAGAGGGGCCGGTTTTCAGGAGTTCCACTGTATTAAGCTACAGACAAGACAAAATAAAAATCAAACCTTCATGATAATTTTGTTGATTACATTAGTACTACAGAAGTTGAAATCCAGTATTTCATCAGGTTCTAAAGTTTTAATACTGCAGTCAGTGAGAACACCCTCTTCTTCTAAACTGAAAAATAAGAAAATATGTCTGCTTTAGAGATTACTTACTATTTTAAAATAAAATTCAGCATGCCCACCTTATTTTTTTTGCTGTAAGGGGTACACGCACCCTTTGACATTTGGATTTGAGTGTACATTGTATTTTTTTGCCGATACAAATGTTGCATTATATTAAGTATAGATGGGCTTTAAACACTTTTACTTTCATTTTTAACGTAATCAATGCATTTTAATCAAAAACCATAATAATCAATGACCAATATGCTTCAAAACAATTAATTATATTTATTATATAGATCGCGGTGAAAGACTGAGATTTCCCAGTGAAAGAAAAGTGATAATTAACTGTGAAATTATTTTCCATAATTTCACTCTAGGAAGTGACGTCACAATAGACGTTGTCAACGTTGTTGTTAAGTAAACGTCACAGCGGATTAATCTTTAAAACGTAGTTCATGAAATGAATCATCAACGAAAACATCAAATATGCGTGGAGATCTATATAATAAAAACTATAACTACTCCTTGATTCTGATTATCGAAAATATTCAACTCATGATCGAAAAAGGCTGTAATTCACTCATGCGCTCCGCGCATTCGTGAATTACTGCCTTATTCGATCATTCGTTGAATATTTTGCGATAATCAGAATCTTGGATTAGTTATAGTATAAACATTATATGTAGCTGCAGCAAATACTTATACCAGTAACATACTGTGAAAGTACTTTTATTCGTGGATGCCAATTTTCGTCGATTGCAGACAAGTCGTAAGTTCATGGGTTCTTAAATTCGTGGTTTGAGACTTTCCATGTACAAATCAACGGCAGATTTGTATTTCGTTCGGTATCAAATTTTGTGGTTTAAGTCAATCACGAAATCCACGAAAAATTGGTACCCCACGAACAATAGTACTTTCACAGTATTATGTAAATGTGCATGAATGCAGGTTTTGATTTGTAAAATTGTACAAATGTATGTGCATGTTTTCTGATATACATTTACATGAATTTATTGCAATACGTGAATGTGCATGCTGAAAAAAAGCCTTATGAAGGCTTTTTCACATGCATTTCTTTTTCAAAATAATTTAATGCACTAGAAAAACAAGAGACTTTCAAGAGCCTGTATTGCTCACCTGGACCATGGCTGTCATAGACAAATTAAATGAATAATCTCAATTTCTCAATTTCAAGACCTTAATAGGCTTTGATGTCATATAGTCCAAAATTTTACTTTTTTGATGAGGTACAGACCTACTGGTGACCTTTTTTGAAGGAAACAATCTAAGAACCTTGTCCCTCAGTTTGATTTTAAATGGCTGAGTAGTTTCAGAGATGTGGCTAGCATCCATCTTGCCGTTCACATTTTGTTAAATGGGACCACCTAAAGACTAATGTGACCAATTTTGGTTCAAGATGGCTTTGAGGTTTTAGAGGAGAAAATTTGAATGCTTTCTCATAGGAACTCCAATGTTAACTATGTACACTGCTGCAAGGCATCTTGAATGTGATGTTTTCAAAGGGGTCAATCAAGAGCAATTGTGACCAAGTTCGGTTCCAATTGGCGAAGGACTTTCACAGGAGGTTCTGTGTTTTCCCATAGGGTCTAATGTAGCCATCTCAGATGTGGAGCAGACTTGCCAGACACAATTATTTATAGGGAACACTCCAAAGACTATTGTGATAAAGGCTATTCCATTAAAAAGGATGTACTAGGGTCGGAAGGCAGAAAATGAAAATTCTTCTGGGTTCTTGTAGATTTTGTATCTTATTGCTATACTCATATTTGTCCATTACCCTTGGTTGTGGGTGTAGTAGAAATTGGCCTTCTGACCCTGGTACAGTGGATTCCTGTTAACTGCATACCTTATTTGTCAGGAAAAAATATGCAATTAACAGGAATATTCTATTAAGAGGAGTTTTCAATCTGGCTGTAAAAACATGTCAATTAACTTGAAAAGTGTCAAATTATTAAACAAACACAGATATCATAGTTTGTTTTTACTAAATTGTTAATTTATTTGACATTTCATAATTAGATATCTCATTTTAATTTGTTTTTCAAAATAATTTGCTAAAAAATATATACTTTTGATGTTAAATTTTACAAAACATGTCTTGATTTGAAAATGAAACTATTCAATTAACAGGAATTTCTTAACTATTCAATATGCAATTAAAAGGAATAAATAATATAGAAGCATATAGTAAATGGTTTTGTGCAGCAGAATTGTATTCAATTAAGAGAAATATGCTATTAAGAGGTATGCAATTAAATGGAGTTGACTGTA
>MJUU01053377.1:117428-136070 GCA_002080025.1 Modiolus philippinarum
CCTGAAAATAGCTTACACGGTACAACTCATCATCATGAAGCTCCAGACCAAATATGAAATCATTTCCACTTTTGGAAGAAGAGAAAACTTTGACGAAAAATTTTCATTAGTAGTGGTATATGAAACTAAGTATTAATGTATCGGCAAACAGGAAGTAGTAGCGCCACAAACATGAAAATATCTGACAATGTACAACTCATCATTTGGAAGCCTAATGCTAAATATCAAATCATTCCCACCTGTAGAAGCCGAGAAAACTTTGACAGTAAAAGTGTTACGGACGGACGGACGGAATGACGGACGGACGGACGGACGGACGGACACCACCATCACTATATACCCTCCGCTTTTACAAAGCGGGGGTATAATGCGGGGGTATAATAAAATTGATAAAGTTTTACTGAAACATTAAAATACTAATGCAATGTTCACCAGTCAGTTATGCTTTTTGAATAATTCAAGAATTTTATTAACTGGATCTTAGATAAACTTAACACAAATGCAGACAACTGACAAACAAAACAAGTGTGGACCCAAATTGCTGTCTCGCCCATCCCTACTTGGTCGCAAAACAGATGTGAAAACTCTAACTGACTAATTCATAAAACTTAACATGTTGGCTGACAAAAGCAATATAGCAAACTATTATATATAACCAAAAACCAAAATGCCAAATATCAGTGACCTACCACTGATATAGATACTGGAGAACCAAACATTTTCACTATACTGTGAAAATGAGGTCAAGGGCTAAAGCCAAATAGCAGGATGTCATGTTCCATCTAAGACAAACCCACATACCAAATATTATTGACCATATATTAATAGATACTTGAAAACTCAACATGCTCACTGAACCATTGAAATGAGGTCACAGACAAAAGCCATATAGCAGACTGTCATGTACTACCTTTAGGACCAACCTGTATACCAAATATCATTGACCTATCACTTACAGTTACTGAGAAACTAAACTAAGCACAAAAACTTGACATGTTCATTGGACCATGAAATTGAGGTCACAGACAAAAGCTATATGCCAAACTGACATGTACTACTCAAGACCAACCTACATACCAAATATTATTGACCTATCAGGTATAGTTAATGAGAAATGGACTTAATCAGAGAAACTTACGTGGTCACTAGACCGTGAAATTGAGGTGAAGGACAAAAGTCATATGCCAGACTGACATGCACTTCTCAAGACCAACCTATATACCAAATATCATTGACCTACCACTTACAGTTATTGAGATATGGATCTAATCAGAGAAACTTAACATGGTCACTAGACCGTGAAATTGAGGTCAAGGAAAAAAGTCATATGCCAGACTGACATGTACTACTCAAGATCAACCTACATACCAAATATTATTTACCTATCAGGTATAGTTAATGAGAAATGGACTTAAACAGAGAAACTTAACATGGTCACTAGACCGTGAAATCGAGGTCAAGGACAAAAGTCATATGCCAGACTGACATTAACTACTCAAGACCAACCTATATACCAAATATCATTGACCTACCACTTACAGTTATTGAGATATGGATCTAATCAGAGAAACTTAATGTGGTCACTAGACCGTGAAATTGAGGTCAAGGACAAAAGTCTTATGCCAGACTGACATGTACTACTCAAGACCAACCTATATATATACCAAATATCATTGATCTACCATTTACAGTTATTGAGATATGGATCTAATCAAAGAACTTTAACGTGGTCACTAGACCGTGAAATTGAGGTCAAGGACAAAAGTCCTATGCCAGACTGACATGTACTACTCAAGACCAACCTATATACCAAATATCATTGACCTACCACTTGCAGTTCTTGAGATATAGATCTAATCAGAGAAACTTAACGTGGTCACTGGACCGTGCAATAGAGGTCAAGGTAACATGATTTTATGTCCGTCAGGTAGCACTTGATTAGTACTACCACAGGACCAAATATGATGTTCCTACATCAAAGGGTTTTCAAAATATTCTGTATATAGTAAAAGTTAACGACGTCGCCGTCGCTGCCGCCGTCGCCGTCATACTTTGCACGCCTACGTCTCGCTTTCCTTGACTTTCGTCGCAGGCGAGACAAAAACTGAATTCAAAAATCTATTAATAAATTTTATGACATAAATGGTGAATTGGACATCTTTTCTAACCATACCCCAATCAATTCAGAAGATCTGATTACCCTAGAACTGGCAACTTATCTAGTTTTTCATGAAAGAACAATTTTATTTTGCAAGAGTATTCTGCCATAAACTTTACATTATAATTATCTCCCTTTTTAAAAAAATTATTTAAATATAGTAAAGCATTTTATTGGATATAATAGATTCTTAACTATATAATGAGGTGAATACATATTAAATATGTGGAGTTCAAAAGTCAGAGCAAAGCCTGTCAAAGTTGTTGGAATGCATTACAGGATCCATTAGCGAAGACATTAGTATGAAGACCATCCAAAATATTATGGAAAATCTGCCCTCCAAGACTACCGGTAATCATTATGTATTCATAAACTGGAAATCAATATGAATGTTTATGAATATACTGAAGGATTCATCATATGTTCATGATTTCTTTATGAACTATTTATGAATATATTTCATGAATAGTTCATGAACATTTATGAACAATTCCACATGAATGTTCATGACTTTTAATTGTTCATGAACAATTCATGAAGAGAAGAGTTCATGATCATTATTTATTATGAATAGTCCATGAATACAGATACTCTCATCCTTCATGAATTGTTCATGAACAAAAAAGATCATGAACTTTTTTCTTCATTGCAGTTCATGAACTTTCATGTCGATTTTCAGTTCATGAATTGTTCAGTGAATGTTCATGAATAAATTATGATCTTGCATGTGCCAGGGAAATGGCCATTTCAGCATGCCCATTCACTTACTGCAGTACGTAATTCACGACTTTCACGTACATTTGAAAATATGTACATGCAATTTCTCATATCAAAACATGAACATGATGAATGCACTAACAATTGAAAAATTCATTGTTGAATATTGTGGTTTTCAGATTAAATGTATTGTTCAAATCAAAAGTGAAAGGAAAATAGTTATCGGGCATATGTCATGCAACTTGATAGGCTCATTGCCAAGCCGTTTTAAGTTGCGAAGTGAAAATACTGGTATGTGTATGTACCCTCAAAAATCACCATGTACCCCCAAATTTAAATTCAAAGGGTACATATACCCCCAACTGCAAAAAGCAGTGGGCATGCTGCCATTATGTACCATAGAAAATCTCAATGTAACTTTTGATTTTGTGCGACCACTTTTTACATGCATTTTTAGTATCTTGTTACTTAACATGCTTAATGTACTATTTGGCATGTTGGGAAAAAATCTCCAAACATGGGCCGATGTATCCAAAACAGGTAATTAATTCCACACAGTTTAATCAATCATTTTTGATTTTCTTCAATTTGGCAAATTTGCATCTAAACAAGCAAAATGGATCAATACAAGTGTTACCAACTTTTGTTAAGGAATAACCCTGCATGGCTTCAGAGACGGATCCTCACGACAATTGAAATCTTCTGAGGGATCAATCTCGAGAACAGACAAAAAATGAGAAACTATCATAGACAAAAGTTTGAATCAATCTAAAAAAGTGTGCATTTGGGTTAAATTGGCAAAAATCCAAAATTAGTGATTTTACGAAATATCAAAATTTTGATAAAACATTTGGGATATTATACATTCCAAATATTTGCAAAGTGGCCACCTGGGCCCCTAACAAATAGATTTCAGTAGCCCAGCCATTTTTTTTACTAGCCCAGTAATTATTGTCAGCCAAAATTGCAGATATTTCAGTAGCCACTTGGGCTACTGGTTTTCAAATTTTAGTAGCGCAGGTTAATTTTTAAGGGCCTATTCTACTGGGCCCCTGGTAATTTGCATCCTGGATATAATATCCTGCTTGGAATAAAATAACTTGTCTGCAAGACAGCTCTGAACCTTAAAAATAAAGTAACACAGCCATATGGACACTTGTGCCTCCTTTTAGCCTGTCCTGAAACTGAAAGCAAATAGCTGTTGAACAATACAAAAATTGGAGACTGATGAGCTAGTCATAACGATAAGTTAAATTTAATGTTTCAGGGATGCAAATTATCTGGGGCCCAGTAGTCCAAGACCCCTAAATTTGACCTGGGCAACTAAAATTTTAAAATCAGTAGCCCAGGTTGCTATTGAAATATCCTGAAATTTTGGTTGACAAATACATTGTATAGTGCTGGGCTAGTAAAATTTTGGCTGGGCTACTAAATTTTGTTTGACAGGGGCCCAGGTTGGCCACTTTGCCAATATTGTGAATTTTCATCCCTGTGTTTAATGTTCAAGTACATGTTTTTGTACCTAACCTTAACAATAAACATGATAAACATCATGGCATTTCATCCGAGACAAAACATGCAGCCTTTGTTTACTTTAAGGGTCCCTGTCCTGTAAATATAATCTTCTGACTATTCTAAATATACATTAATTATACATGTATATCATTTTGAGACGTTTCGGCCATAAGAAATTTCGGTCATGCGTAATTTCGGACTTGGACATAACTGGAAGTGTTGCATTTTAGTATGAAACTTTGATAAATGATAAAAAATATTAGCCAATTACTTTTTATAAACTGATTTCGGCGTCCGTCCCTCCAATATTCCAACAAGACTAGGTATAAACAACATTTATTTGTGACATTCGTTATGACAGAAGAAACTTTATGGCAAGTATTGTAATAAAGAAGGATATCATTTTTTTTTTTTAACAATCATGAACAGTTCATTCATTATTATTTCATTATTTAATCATGTGTTAATGGAAGGTGCGGAAGTTTGTCTTAGCTTGGGGTTTAGATATACTTAAAGGTGTGTACTTAAAGACACAGTGTGCTCAATTTAAAGGACTAAAGAATTAATTTTGAAGAAATCAAACATGTAAAAAAACAAACTGCATATTTTATTTTGTTTTTAATATCATTATAAAAATGTTGCCAATGCATTTTGAATTTATCAACAACATTACGTGTATAGAAATATCAGGAAATTGCATAATTAAGCAATTAAGACACAGAAGTAAGATGTCTCAGTTCAAATGGCAACTGGCCCAACAGGACTAAGTCCAAAATGTCCAACTCCAAAACCACCAAGTCACAGGTTGCACTGTGGCCAAAACGTCCTGCTACCCATGTATACAAACAAAAGGTAACAGTAAACACCCGCTACATTTGTATTTCTAAAAAACTACAATCACATGCCACAATCCACAAGCAAACTGCACTAGAAAAACACAAATGAAATGCAAAAGACAAAGGTAATTAATGCAAGTAACTCGGAATAGCTGGACTTGGTACCGGCACCAAAAAAGCCAGTGCCAGGGTAAAACAAATCCTACAAACCGGAAGTACTGCCATTTGCATTGTGTTTTAAAAGAAACTTTGCATATATTTTGATTTTTGTCTATTTGAATGTCTTTTGAACCAAATAAAAAGTTTAAATGTCTATTTTATTAACTTTTCGTACCAGCGGAAGCATGTTACCAGATAAACTTATCAATTTAAAGAGGTCTGTATCAAAATAGGGTCGGTTGATAACAACGTTTTAACTTTTTTTATGATTATCAATAAAAAGTTCTAGGGTCGGCATCTAAAAAATAGGGTCGGTCGGACTACCGTAAACACACACATTTTTTTTGGCCTGATGCAAGCGGCGTGTCTTTTCACCCAAACATACCCAAATGCACCCAAATACATTAAATTATAGCCAAATAAACTGCACTGTAGACAAAAATGGACAAAATCCATTTGAATTATACTGTTTGGACAGTTTTATGAACTGGACATGCTGGAATTATGTATTTTTAACTTATTTGTATTGGAAATGTCATTTAAAGCTACGTTATTATATGCCCCTTATGACCATGAAAATATACCCAAATACACCAGTTAACGCCATTAAAGATAATTTCCATGCTGAAAATATAGAACTATCATTTGTTGGTGATATTTTTCCTATTTTTTTAATGAAATTGAAGAAAAGTACAACTCTCATTGGCTATTTCTCTTTCAATCACCTAAAGGTTTGACACCCAAATACTTTGATAAAATTATATCTATTGTACAATGGATTACATTTTAATGAAAAAAATCTTTTTTTTAAAATCAAAATGTTACTTAGCAAATTGTGATAACAGTTTTTTGAAGTACATGTATTTTTAGTGTATGTAATTGCAATTGTTCTAGTGATCATAAGGGGCATGGGACATAGTATTTTTTTCACAAAATACTGCCAAAAATTATTATTTAATCAATAAAATAGTAATATACTATTATCACCCTAGTAAGTGTGTGACCCGGCAGATTCTCTCCCCAAGAAAGTAAGGTCACACGAGGGGCTTTGCCCCGAGGGTGACCTTACTTTTCGAGGGGAGAGAATTGCCAGGTCACACACTAGCTAGGGTGATAACTGTTATAATATTGAATATTTGACAATTGTTAGAAGCCAAGTACAAGAGAGATAAAATGATATTTTCTGTTTCCCATTGACAGTCAGGGGCATCACCAAAAACAGTTATAAATTTTATAACCATTTTCATTTATTTTCATTTTCAATAAGTAATGGAAATGGTTATTTTTTAATTTCCTTTGATCTTTAAATCCTGATTGTGGCCATAATAAATTTTTCTCGTTTGTGTTGGTATTTTTCATTGATAAATAAACATTTCCTTTATAATTTGAAACCATAACATCTGATACGCACCATCAGGAACATGGTACGCATGTTGGTCAAAGTCAAGCCCCCAAGGGACTTTAAATGACAATTAAATGTTCATTATCTAATATTAGCGATTCATTGATAATTGAGATGTTTTACTTCATCAATATCTTTAGAAATTTACACAAACCACACATTTACACAAATGAGCGCTTACTACTGGTGGAAAATGGGTATCCCGAGGTGAAAATCTGCCAGTTCAGTCACCCGAGGTGACAGTGTTATTTAAATATGTAAATAGTTGTGAGTTGAAGGCAGAGAGGTTCCGAGTGAGGTCACATTCCACTCAGTGAGTGAGCCATATGCCACTCACATGTTATCAGGATGTTTCCAGTAGTAAGAACCTGCGGTTCTCGGCAGGATGGTCACACCCCTAAAAGAGAAAAGGGTGAGGGGTGTAGTGAAACTCAGATATAAAGGTAGTCTAACTCATTGAGTTAGGGAAGATCTTCTTTGGCTCAATTGGTTAGAGCGCTGCCTTTATATCTCGACGTCGTGGGTTCGATCCTCACCAGTGCCATGTGATTTGACCATCCTTGTTATTTCACAACAATACATAAATTGCAATGATTTCAACCATTCACTGCCTATATTATAGTGCATTTGGGTGTGTTTGAGTATATTTGGGTGTATTGAGGGATATTTGGGTAAAAAGTCACACCCTGATGCAAGAGTTGTTAGTGCGATACCTCTTTGAAATGTATCGCTTTCAGTATGTTGGACACATGTCTAGCGTTGTCTACTTTTGCTAAAAGTACATATCCATCATCATTATCTGCTTGTTGTGTAGATAACGCCATGGTAGCTGAAATGTGCTAAATTCTCTGGGTTGTTTTCATTTTCCCATTTCCCGCCATTATTGCGAATGATTTTTTTGCCTCCAAGGTGGAGAGTGACTAATTTGACTATTCTAAAACCCATACTACCACCCTGGTATCGACTCTTTAATTAGGACTGTTGTGTACTGTGCATTGTAAATTAGCTTTTTATAGTATAATAAACACACATATAATAATAGACAAGAGACATATAGTAATATGTCTCTGGGTAGATACAGAGACATTTACGTTCGCGTAGTTTCTAATCTCTGTGTTTTATATGTCTCTGGTAGATATGTAGTAACCAAAGTGGTTTTCGTACGAGTACGCTTCTGACGGGAGTTTGAGTACGAAAAACCACGTTGGTTACACTGGGGGCTCGTCCGGGATAAAGGGTATCGGTATTTCGTGTATCCCGAGCCCGAGCCCGAGACGGTTTTCCCTGAGCTGGGACATATGGCAAAATCAGGGTCACTTTTTTATTCATGAGGTAATGAATTATTCATGACGTCGATGACGTCACACTACATAATTTTAGAATTAATTTCCGAAGGCCTAAACATCCCGGCTCAACACACATTTGTAAATGTTGACTTTCTACCCTATTGGTACCTCACATTCCATAGATGATCACATGATCGCTTGTTTACAAAATCTAGAACACACCGGTGCAGACGACAAGACAAGATTCTGTTGATGGAATGGGTTTGTATATAGACTTTGGTTCCCTACTTCACGCAAAGAAAATGGTGCCATGGTAAGAAAATATTAAAAGCACGTTTTTTGTGGCTTTCAGGAACCTACAAATCGAAACAGAACTGAAAACCAAGTATATTCACCGGAACTTTTTATCCGGAAGTGGCATCACAGGAAAAGAGAGTTTGCATTCAATGGCCCGTTTGTCAAGGAACGGCCTCCAAATTTCAGGTTTTTGACAAAATTCAGTTAGGAATATAAAGGAAAATGCTTCTTTTTAAGAATATTGCCAGGAACCTCCAGTTTATTAAGTTCAAACGCTAAATTGGCACCAAGAATTCAAAACCGGTGTAGGGGTAAATTAAAGTAAAGAGAAATTGCCCACAAATAATTTATTGACTAAAATTTGATTTTTTATCATCAAGCCCTTATTATTGTATTACAATAAAGTCGGCCATATTGTTTTAATATGGCGGTGGTATGCAAATTAGCAAACTGACCTTCATTTTTCCATGTGAAGCATAAAACATAATAACTATCTTATTTTACGTTTTTTTCGACAATTATCTGTTTATTTTCAATTATTTTGATATTTATTTACATTCTAACGATAATTTGATTTACGAACTGTATTTTGTGACAATAAATAGACAAAAAACTATCGCAAACTCGGTATTTCGTGTATCCCGTCTCAGGAAGGGAAGTAACCCTTGTGTAAATTTACCTGCATAAAAAAATAAAATAAAAAAGGAATAAAGCATATCCGAAAAAGAAAATAAAATAAATAAAGGAATTGAAAAGTCGGCACATGATAAATCTAAAATTAAAATATTAGAATAATTAATTTCACTATTTTATTTTCATATTATTTTTTAAATGGATATTTAAATATAACTAAAAGAACTAGATGTACAAAAGTTATCTTTGATTATAGTGTGACGGTTGTCACTTTGTTTACTTGTTTACGTTTTTATATGGGATATTTAGGTTAATGTTAGTATTATTTATAGTTCCTTAAGTAATTCTTACGAGTACGGCCACGTAAATTCTCACCGGACACTTTCTATTTGGCTTCACGTGCCGGTTTCCCTGGCCGGGCTCGTTGCCCCTAGGAACTATGAATAACGTCATTCACCGGGTCACCGGGACAGTAAAAAACGTTAGGTTTGAAACGAGCAGACGCTCAATCTTTGGCTACCGTAGTTTTTATTATATTATCATGTAACAAGTATTCATGGTCGTCACTATGTACTGTATATTTAATAAGATATGTAACAGGATAACAATAAACATTTTGTTTATATACAGAATTAATCATTTCGAATATCCTGGAATCCGGATTTTAAATCGGAATGACGAACGAGCCAGAATCTAGCACTCCGGTTACAATAGCCCTTCGAAAAAACTATGAAAACTATTATCCAAAATCAAATCTGAAAGATCGAAATGTTTAAAATAAAATGTTCATGATGGTAAGTGTAGCCTTCTTGTCTATCGGATGAATGGTTATGCTCATGCATCGAGACGAAAATAAATTCAATTCAAAGTTTATTGTCATTAAACTTATACAGTTTGTGGCATATCAAACAAACAAATACAATATATATACAAGCAAATATTTAAGAGCCCCCTGTCCTCAGTACTTGTGACTTTTTGATAAAGGAACCTAGTCTATTTACTTGGGATGGTGTAGATGGGTTCAAGATATAAAGAATTTTGTCTATTGTTGACAAACTACTAAAGTCATCATTTTAGATACACCATGTTAAAAGGATATGATCCTTAACTATATAAGTATATATAATGATGCTTTTGGTTTAATATTAACACAGCTACTTGCTCATGGAAGCCGAAATTTTGTGTTCCAATGCTTTCATTTCATTTCAAATATTTTATTGAGTAAATCAAAAGGATTGGACAACAGGCAAAGCCTATACTAGTCCTCTCCTAAAACAAGATAAGCAAACAGACATCTACAATGTATAAGATAATATGAATCAGTCAACAAGATATGCATTAGATAAATCATTAATTAACGTATACATATTATTAATCTAATTCAGATAATACGATAGTATTAGAGTTAAAAGATGAGAAAAAATTGTGTGAAGACTGACAGGCAATTAGAGCAATTAATATTTTCTGTTAAATTATTTTTTAAACACCAAATTAACAAACGTACAGCTTATCAATTAAAATGAGTTGTATCAATAAATTAGATTTATTACCAAAATGAAAACTTGAACAAACAGTTTTGAAATAATCAATAGAGAAAGAATACAAAAATTACCAATAAAAAAATAAAAATAGAAAGAGAAAGGGGCTGTTGTAAGGGTACTACTAGTAATTGTTTGTTTTCATAGATTTAAACAAAACAAAACAAAAAAGAAAGAAAGAAAGAAAAAAAAACAACAACAGATCATAAACTACAAAATTAAACAATTTAGGTTAGGAGACCAATATTACAATTATTACAGGTATTGCAAGTATTACAAGTGCACGCACTCTAAGTAAACAAAATAAATGAAAATATAAATACAGATAATAAGACTAAATTATTTTAAAATGCTCAAATTACAAGTTTGGAGAATAGTTACTCATTTGACTCTTGCAATTATGATGCAATTTTATAGAAGTCATTACAGATTGTTAAGTTAACCTCCCTGTACTCTCAATATATTTGTATACTGTTTGCAGAATATATATATTTTCATCTGAAGATAAATAGTCAGAGCCTTTTAAAAGAATATCAAGATTAATTATATCCCTGTACATTCGTAAATCTTGGAACATGATAATTCTATATCTCATATATAAAGGACAAACATAGAAATAATGAAAAAAATCCTCTACTGCATCCCCACAGGGGCATTGTGAGCTGTCAGACAGGTGTGCCCGAAACAGATGATCATTGAGATTACTAACATTATTGCGCAATTGGCAAATAATTATATTCATTTTGCGGGGACCTACTGAGTAAAAATTTGGGGGTTGAATAATATCCTCATTTAACTTTTTCTTAAACAGTGAGATAGAAGGAATGTTTCTAATATTTTCATCAAGATTATTCCACATATTCATTACAGAAGGGAAAAAAACTTTTACCATATGACTGAGTATACGAACCTGTGGTACATTATAAATTCTTTGGTTCCTTAACATATAATTAACTTCAGGATTTAGATAGGAACTGAATATATCTGAGATATAGTCAGGAAGAAAGCCATGTAAAGCCTTAAACATTAGAATAAGTTTTTGTTTTTGTCTTCTAATTTCTAAGGAGTCCCATCCCAATTCACTATATAATTTCGACCTAGATGTACCTTTTCTCATGCCAGTTACTATTCTGGCCGCCTCGTACTGAACTGATTCAATTAAGTCGGACTCTTGCTTAGTACAGTTATCCCATAAAACATTCCCATATTCCAAAGTAGGTCTGATATATCCAATATACAGCCTTTCAAGAGATTTTCTATCAATATAATACTTGAGCATACGGAGTACATTTAAGCGAGAACAAGCTCTTGAGTATATGTCATTAATATGATTTTTCCATGTTGCATTTTTGTTAAATGTTAGACCAAGGTGTTTATGTTCAGTGGTATTTTCTAATTCAATATTATTCATTCGTAATAGAGGTATATTAATATATTAATATCTTGCTTGCGAGAAAACAGTATGGATTTTGTTTTAGCAGCATTAAAACTTACACCCCAGTTTTGTGCCAAGGTATGCAACTATCTAAATCAGAATTTAGTGACTCTGCTGCAGTTTGCTGGTCATCAACAATACAGTAGAGGGATATATCATCTGCAAAGAGTTTTATTTTATTGGAAACAACATCTACTATATCATTGATAAACAACAAAAACAAGTAGGGTCCCAGTATAGAGCCTTGAGGTACGCCAGCATTAATACATTTCCAACTAGAATTACAGCCTTCCATACAAACTCGCTGTTTGTGATCCATTAAATAACTACTAATTTAAACCAATTTAATAAATACCCCTTAATACCATATTTTCTTAATTTATAAATTAGACCACGGTGCCGCACTCGGTCAAATGCCTTTGAGACATCACAGAACACAAATCTTACATCTTTACCTATATCTAAATTTTTCATAATAGTGTCATAAATTATCAGTAACTGATTAACAGTGGAATCTTTATGTTTGAATCCAGATTGATCATGTGACAAAATATCATACTGTAATAGGTAATTATGAAGGTGCTTGAAAGTTATCTTTTCAAGTAATTTGCTGAAGCAATTTGTAACAGATATAGGTCGATAATTAGTTACACTATCAGCACCACCTTTACCTTTATAAATTGAAGATACATTCGCTTTCTTCCAGTCTACAGGCACAATACCATAAAATAAACTTTTATAAAATAAGATATGAAGTGGCTTAACTATAGACTGGGAGATGGCTTTCAGAAATTTTGGGGGAAAATTGTCAGGTCCACCTGGTTTATTCACATTTAAAATTTGGAACTGATCAATGATTTCCTGCTCTGACACCACAATATCTGACAGCTCACAAAGAGCAAGAGGTGGAATGTTAGGTATTTCAGGCTCGCATTAGCTTTATCAATGGGATGATAATAAATATCACCATTAATTTTCAATGGACTGCTAGTGGAGTTTTTATTCATAAATTTTGTGATAGATTTAGCAATTCTCCACCATTTTCATGGAGGAACATTTTTGTCAACAAGGGAATTTTGTAAATTAGCAATATAATCTTTTTTAGCTTCTCTGATCATATCAATTATTTCATTACGTATTTTTCGAAAATGTTCCCAATCATTTTGGAGATTCCTGCATTTCGTCTTTTTATGAATACGATTTCTCTTCCTAATTTTACATTTAATTACGTTATTAATCCATGGTTTATCTCTAGGTCTAATTCGTATTGTCTTTTTTGGAATATTTAAGTCCATAGCAAGAGTTATTTCCCCATTAATAGATTAACATCACTACAACTAGAAAATCTCCCATCCCAATCAATACCCTGTAAATGATCTTTAATTGCATCATAATTAGCATTATCAAAATCCCAAATGGTCTTAACATATGTCTTTTGTCTCGATGTAGTAAAATTAAGTTCACTACAAAAATTTGGTAATACATATCTATCCCTAACAATATTAAGATTACTAACTAAAATAGGGTCAATAAGGGATGATGATGTAGGGGTTATCCTAGTTGGTTCATTAATAAAATTTTGTATACCGAGTGATTCACACAACCTGGAAAACCTATGGTTAGGTGTAATTGACTTGAGATCAATATTAATATCACCAAGAAAAATTATATTGTCAATATCAGTATCAACTGCATTATGGAAAAGGGTTTCTAAATGAATACAGGAAACGGTTTTAGCATTAGGGGGTCCAATGCTTTCGCCGGTACAACAAAGATATGCACAAGATGATGGTATAAACGAAAAGAAACGACATAAACAATCCGAATTTCAGGTCTGAACGGCTTTGAATTTAAAAAACAACAACACATGAGTATATAATTTATATATTCATTTATATTGATCATGTATTAAATGCTTTACGCCATAACTAGATTTATTGGCAGTATTTGGCATTGCACAATATCATGTTCTTCTTTCATAATTTATGACGTTGTTATACCAAATCTATTTAGAAGTATTTCAATTGAAGTTTCAAATGTAAGAAGGCTTAATTGATATCATAGTCAACGGAAATTATGTCCTTAGCTAGCTGTCAGTAACTTCGAGCATTTGTCCGGACAGTACCTGTGTGTATTGTCTTCTTGTTTTATGTACTTCATTGTAAGGGTACTCGTCTTGATAAGTTGGACTTTTTTCTAGTTTGATTTTTACTGTGAGTCTTTTTGTGTATTTATTTTTAGCCATTCACCTGACACATAGGGGGAGGGGTTTGATCCAAGAAAACGAGTTTAACCCCGTCGCAATTTTTGCGCCTGTCCCAAGTCAGGAATATGTTGGTGATTGACTTGTCCGTGTCTTCTTATAAAATTTTAGTTTCATGATATTTGGGTTATTGGATGTGGTTCCATTGATTTATCCACTTTTTACCCTTTTGGTGCCATTTAGGGCTTGCTATATGGTGTGAGGTTCCTCACTGTGTTGAAGACCGTACGGTGACCCTTAGATGCTTTGTTTTGGGTCGTTTTAACCTGGATATGGAATGTTGTCTCCTTGACATTTACCCCATTTCCTTTCTTTTTCATATTAAGTAAATTAAGCAATGTCACTTTGTACATTTTGCAAGGAATCGTGGCATCACCATGGTATTGGACATATATATACACCTGACAGTTCACCAGAAAATCCGATAATCCAAAGGAAAATGGTCCAACTCAATACAGCAAGGTCTGAGACAGCGGTTGGTTGAATGGATGAATTGATGAAAAAATTACCAATAACTCATACAGTAGCTTATAAAAAACTCTCTCTGTTGACTGTTCCCTATCTGTTTTAAACATTTTTTTATTTCTTTGTCCACTATTTTTTAACATTGTTCTTTCTCTTGGATTTAAAGACGTTTAAACAGCCAAACAACCAAAGATGTGCAGAAATAACATTTACTGTAATTTGTTGTGTATTTGAGTTTATATTGACCATAATTTTGTGTTTTGTTATTAGTTGTATTTGAGTTGTATGTTCACAATCTTTCTCGTAGAGAAATGTACTATTATGGAAGACTAGCTGGTAGTGCTAATTGTACCACACCATTCAGACACAGGGGCGTCTAAATGGCGGATTATGGGTGGTGGCGAACATGTGTTGCCATACCACTGGATTCAAAAGGGTTCGAAAAAAAGAAATAAGAAGAGGTCCGTGATCATTGTCGCGATTTTTGTTGTCCCTCGGTATAAAATTTATTCCCATGAAAGTTTCTATTTTACCTTTATCATGTTTATAACTGGTATTTCTCTTACAAAACAAAAAGGGGTGGACCTAATTCTTCCCTTACGGCTAAATTGGACGAACCTCCTCTTGTTCAAAGAATAAATTTGCAGAAGTTTAGATGAACCTTTTCAGTACAAGTTATCAACATTTTTATTACTTTTTTTTCTGCTCTACTTTTAGCATCTATATTATTAAAAAGAAAAAAAAAACATGAATACATGTATGAAAATTGATAAAAAATATTGAATATGCATCACCACCCAGATATAGTTAATATTTTTTCTTCGCAAAAAAATGGTCACATTTATTCATCTATTTAAATGACACATACTCAATTGGTGCACACAATTTTATTGAAATGCCTTACATAGTCTTTTGACGGACCCAACAAGAGTGAGGATGGTATTTTCTTGGTAAACGTAAGACTAGTGGCAAATTTGATATGAAAGCCAATAAAAAAATCAAGGCTCCGATGTAGCTGAATCTCGAAGCCCTGAAATTCTACATGTGGCAAAACTTCGTAGTCATCCAAAGAACTACTGCATACGTCTGCATATATTAAGTTATAGTCCGTAATACGTGAAAATAATCGGATTGTGTGATTTCGCATGTTGATTTCATTGCTATTATATATTATCAAGCGCATTTGGCCACTTATTGCGATTTTAAAGGCGTAAAAACTTCATAAAGGCGACCGCGAAGCGAGAGCCTTTTAAGAAGTTTTCAGTCTTTAAAATCGCTGTAACTGGCCAAATTGCGCTTGATAATTAATTTGTGCGAAAATTCGAACGAACAAATCACGCAAATAGCGATGTTTGTATTTTGAATGCTACGAAACATTTACTACACTATTTTAAGAATACACACTACAACGACTCGTTATTGATTTTTTTTTGTAACTATGAATGGGGACATGTTTGACCTAAATAAATAATTTAAATCAAAATTATAGAACACCAATCCCTGAATCTATTAGGCACTAATTGATACTCAAAACAATAAATACATTACTGACTTTGAAAATTTATAAACGTAATGTTATAAACTCAATGTTATAATACTAAATTAATCGCGCTTCTGGACACGTGTACTTATGTCAGTAAACTTTAATTGTGCGGTTATGCGGATGTAAACTTGGATTCTATTGGCTGATTAACCACCTGCTAAATAACCATGCATGTCCGCCCTACACATGACAATCAATAATCATGATAATGTAGTGTTTCACCTACATGTAGACCAAAGTCATTCAAAAGCGTACATATAAGAATTGTACATAAGGACAAAATTCACAAACATGCAGTAAGCATGGATAAATAAACATTATCGACATTAAAGTTAAACATAGTTTACTTCCACGTAATGTAAAACTAATTTTACAGTAAAAAATTAAAATGTGAAATACATCTTTACTTGGAATAACATGTAAATTATATGAAATATTTTATTTGCATTCATTTTTCAAAGGTTTTCGCTCCATGTATTACGAAAACGCCATGTAAACTTTATACAACATGAAAAATCAATACATCATTCGGCTGTGTATTGTCCAGAGTACGCGGTCAGTCGACATAGCGTTTATGTGTATAATCGTCTAGTTTAATGTAGGTCATTTTGTAATTATCGTTTTCTTAGTTAAACACAAACAGGTTTGCATAACCGCACAAAAATGTTATCATGCACTGAACCAACTAATATGATTATTTAGATAGTGTCGAAAATGGTTGAACGGCGCGACCTGAAGGTAAACTTTAAATATAGATCGCTTCAGCTGTGTGAATACACATCTGACATGTTTATCGTATGTTTCATTTTAAACCAATAAAAACATCTTATAAAGGTCAATGGGCGTGTTTTCCCATCAGATATAAAGACAGTCATTCATTTTCTATAAGCATCGAGTAAAAAAACTAGAGGCTCTCAAGAGCTTGTATAGCTCACCTGATCCATGACTGGCATAAACTGCAGCCCAAAGTAACCCAATGTTAAAGTGTCTCATTTTCTAGAAGTTTCAAAGGAGAAAATCTTTGAACGTGTTTTCCCCATACGGCCCAATGTTAAACAATGGTCCTCGCTGGCCGCCATCTTGGATGAGGTGCAGACTTGTCAGACATAATTTTTTAAGAAGTCACCATTAATGGCCTATTGTGACCAAGTTTGATTCAAACTGACCAAGTAGTTTCAGAGAAGAATGTCACTTTCACAGTTCTACCCCCTCTAGTAGTAACAGCTCGAATGAAGTCTAATTCTTTTCGTGAATAAAAGTATTGAGTCCTATCTCAGAACTGACAAACTCAAATGCCACAGGAAGTATTGTCTTAGTGATGCTAAGAATGAAATGCGCAATTGAATATGTATTGCATTGTTTTACTGCTTTGTGTTTTATCAACATGTGTTTCAGTTATCAAGAATCGAAGATTCGAACAACTTTAAAAAAATCAGTATGTGTGAATTTTCATTGATTAAATTTTCTTTTCTCATCATGTAGCTATCGGTGTTCAATTTCACTTCTTGTGTGAGTGTCTCTTGTCGTAGAGATGAATTATTATTCATTCGACTAATTTGCCATATACTAGTATAGTCTATTCTGATTTCTATATAGTTCAGTATTTGACTCTTTTTTTAATCATATAGCAAATGTCTACAACTGTATAAATTCTTCGTCTACATTCTGGTCACTAATCAAACTAATCATAACTTGGAATTTGAGCAAAAAGTCCCAAGACACTGTTATATAATTTAATATTAAAAAGGGCAACAAGTATATAAAATTCTAAGAAAAACGTGTCAAGTCTTGAAGTTATAAAATGTATTTTGTGATGGGAGTTTATTTTATTTCGAATTCCCGGCACCTGAATCGGTTTTCAGGGGTTCCGGATAAAGAGCTACCGGGCACGTCCCCAGTTGCTGGATAGGGGAATGCAGGTGTCTAAGCGGGGCAGTCAGGTCATAATATAGAAAGCCTGACCGCGAACCATTGTAGCCAAACTGTGCGGAGAAATGCAACGCTCAATGCAGTATAAAGACCCCTTCTATATTGTCTAAAGTGAGCAGTCTCTGGGACTCGTATAGAAGGCTAATTTTCCTGTCACTACCCATTTGTCCCCTTTTCCATTGGCAATTGGAACTCGTTGTCCATGTTGTCTCTTCCATAATTGCTTCTTTCTTCTCTTACTTATATTATTTGATCAACTTGTATAGCTAAAATATTGCTCACTGGACGTTAAACTTTAACTAATCAATCAATCAATTTATTTCAAATTGAACTATAAAGAAAAAGCTGGTCAAATTAACCACATAAAATAAAAAGTTGAATTACAAAATCGACTGAATAGTCAAAATGTAGACTAACAACTAATACAGTTGTAGACAACAGCTATATAAGAATGCAGCAACCGCGG
>MJUU01053377.1:136374-154195 GCA_002080025.1 Modiolus philippinarum
CCTCCGTATAAGCTCACCTCGATTATTCACGAGTAATAAAAGTTTATTTGAATGTTCATTTGTTCATAAAAGATAAAATCTGTACACCATAATACTTAAATTTTGGCTATGACTTATGGTGCTTTCTCTCATAGTCATTTACGTTTCCCGGTTAAGAGACCAAGTCTGTGCATATGTAAAGCAAAGCATAATATTCTGCAAATAACATGGTAAACGCAAACTCGTGCAAAATGTCACTACAGCTACATTTAACAACAGGTTGAAATTGCAACGCTCAGTGATATCACAAGCATGTTGTTACGCTTTAAGCAAGGAGTTAATGCCCCAAAGTAATGTTAGTAATTCAAGAATATACTTGCTGTCTAATATGGTGCAATGTACTACAATCCAGCAGGAAATCATTCATAGTTTCAGGAGAACTTTTACACAACATGCATGTAGGATCCACCTGATTTTGGTTGAAGCCGGCTTTATTACTTTGCAGCCGGTGTATGTTCTAGTCAATATTCTCAATTTTACTGGGACTCTGGAAATCCCTCTGGTTGAAGTTCCTATACATGATCCTATACTTGCAAGTGACGCATGTAAAGTGCTTGGTCACGTCATATTGCCTATGTTGAGACTATGGATCGTTGAAAAATGTTGAGACATGCTTAATAGTTTTTCAGTATTCACTCATTGACTATCTGACTTTTGTCTTCCATCCTATCGTGATTCTATCTTGAAAAGGAAAGAATAAGACAAAACGCAATTTTGAAAGATGTATCAAGTAGCGCTCGCCACTATACTGTCGGTTAGCTCCAGGAGCCTAGTCTGCTGGTAAAATACTGTCGCACTGTGGAAGAAATATCAAAACTTACAGAAGGGTTTGGAAAAGAATCGTCATATATTTCAGAAGACGTCGACAGCACCAGTGAGATGCCAGTATACTTGTAAAATCTTCAGGTCACTAGATTCTTAAGCCAATTTAAGAGATTCAAGCAGAATATCCTGTTAATAACCCCTATTGAGTACAGAATGTAACTGACGTCCCAGTTTTTTTTATGATTTTTATCAGTTTTTGGCAATTTTAACATTTCCGTAAAAAACGTTTATTGAAAATCTCCCTCATGCATAGCTCTGTCCTTAGCTTATTTTGGCTTTACTTTTTAGATTCTATTGGTAATTTGTTCTCTATCAGCGTTTTCACCTTTTTCGGTTTATGGGTTTCCAAATATTTTGATTTTATCTGCACTGAACACACAAGTTGACGAAATGCACATATACAGAAACTAAATTCACAGTGACTTAGATATTTTGTTATTTATTACCACTGGGCCGATGCCTCTAGTCCCCGAGGGTGACACAGTTTTTTTTTTATTTCAGTTGTGTTTTGGTATTTAAAGGCCCATAGAAAAGTAGAATTATTAATTGTTTTGTTCGTTCATTACTCAGATAAACATCAAGGCTGGTGTTTTATAAACCATAATAATACCAGGCACGTTTAAGTTATGATAAGAAGTGGACATTAGTATTTTAGAAAATGTCATTACGATAAGAAAAATAGTAATAAGGTACTTGAATGTAACTTGTCACAATAATACAGATATACGAGATTTAAAGTTCAAGGTGCTCTACATACTTGACATAATTCGAACAATTAAGAGCTGTTTCAGTCTAAACATTAATTCAGAGACTTTGGTAGGATAAAATGAGGCCAGTTTTTCCAAAGTGCAAAAATATTGATGACGAGCTATCTGTCCGTTTATTGATTTAGGCTTTCCATCCATCTCAATCCAAACTTTACACTCTGTTCCGATTCTACGATTATTTTCTCTCTGTCTCCAATTTATTTACATCGGATCTATCCCCATGAGCTTGAAATTAAAGAAACAACTGAAACGCCTACTTCAGCTTCGTACCTAAATCCTTTATTGTATATTGACGAAGCTGGACGTTTGAAATCTAAGCTATATGACAAACGTGATGATTTTAATTTCCGAATTGTGAACTTTCCCTTTCTTAGCAGCAATATACCTACCTCTCCAGCCTATGGAGTGTACATTTCATTTCACAGTTGATTCGTTACTGTCGAGCATGTAGTTTGTACAGGAATGTTTTGAACAGAGCAAAAACACTGTCCCAAAAGCTGCTTAGTCAGGATTTGTTCAACCTATATTAATATCATCCCGCAAGAAATTCTATGGCCGTCACCATAACATCATTGAAAGATATGACGTGTCAGTATCCCAAATGAGATGGGACATTTTCAGCTTGATTCACGTCTTCCCGGCTTTGACATTTTCCTAGATTTACTCACTCACAGTGTAACGGGTGCTGCATGTTAACAGAGCAGGACATGCTTGCCCTTCCGGAGCACCTGATGTCACTATCAGTTTCACTGGAGTTCACACTATGAGTGCCTTTGTTTTGAATGTTGTGATTTTTTTTCTGTGCTTTGTATCTGTCTAACGTCATTGTTTTCGGTGTTGTCGTTTTGGCCATGTCTTTGGACTTCGATTTTTGTAAATTTCACTCCTTTGTTCCTTCGGCATTCTACTACCGTTTTTTTCACTCTGTCTAAACTCCGGATAGACTTTCAACTTTTATCTAAGCTCTAGATTTTCCACTCTGTTTTCACTCAAATTACTAATTACACTGACTAATACGTATCTTCATATTACTATCTTCAGAAGCTTTGGTAGAAGAATAGATATCTATAATATAAGTGACTGACATGACTGTTTACACATAATTTATATAAAAAATAACTATCTACAACCGTAATTACCAATTCAACTAGACATCTGCATCAGTAATAACTCTTATTGCTATTGCAATGACTTATTTCATTGGTCAACGTCATGAAGGCATCGATATTATTTCGATTGCACAAAATGTCCCTTTTGTAATATTGGAGTCAAATTATAGGGAGTTTCTTGTTTGTTGGCATTGATATTATATCATATACATAAAATTGTCTCTTCTGCCTTGTATTTTAATCAAATAACAGGAAGTTTCATGATTGTGGGCATTGATATCATATCGAATACAGAAATTGTCTTTTTTACCATATGATCTCAGTCAAATTATTTTGAGTTTTATAATTGTGCACGTGGGCATCGCTATTAAATAGGATACAGAAAACGTCCCTTTTTCCATATTTTTAGTAAAATTACAGAAAGTTCCATGATTGCATGCAGGCATGGATATTTTGTTGATTGCCGAAAATGTCCCTTTTGACATATAGTTCGGTAAAATTACAATATTATATCGAAAAAAAGAAAAAAAAAAGATGTCCCTTTTGCCAAAGGATGTGCTCAGGAATTTCAGGAAGTTTAATGATTGCAAGCATTTATATTATAATGAATACAGAAATTGCTCCTTTTGCCATGTCTGTTAAGTCAAATTACAGGAAGTTTCATAATTGCAGGCATCTATATTATAATCAATATAGAAATTGGTCCTTTGTCATGTATTTAAGTCCAATTAGAGGAAGTTTCATGAATGAGGTCTTCCCTAATATATCGATTTAAAAAAACGCCTTTCGCCATATGTTTTTAATCAGATTACAGGAATGGGGGCATGAATATCATATAAATTGCAGAAAATGTCCTTTTCCAATATACCGGTAGTTTTAGCCAAAACAATAAGTTTCATGACTGGGCATGCATTTTATGTCGATTACAGAAGATCTCCCTTTTGACATATGATTTTGGTAAAATTACAGGAAATTTAACGATTGCGAGTATCG
This sequence comes from Modiolus philippinarum, assembly GCA_002080025.1. Lineage (NCBI taxonomy): Eukaryota > Metazoa > Mollusca > Bivalvia > Mytilida > Modiolidae > Modiolus > Modiolus philippinarum. The sequence goes on from MJUU01053377.1 coordinate 140,108, forward strand.
ATAATATATCGAATACAGAAATTGTCCCTTTTGCCATATGTTTTCAGTCAAGTTACAGGAAACTTCACTTTTGGGGTTTTCCATATTATATCGATTTCAGAAAATGTCCCTTTTCTCATATTATTTCAGTCAAATTACAGGATATTTCGTGATTGCGTGCAAATAGTTAATGTCGATTGCAGAAAATGTCCCTATTACATGTGATTTTGATAAAATTACAAATAGTTTAATGATTGTGGGCATCAATATTGTACAGTATACAGTTAATATCCCTTTTCCCATATTTTTAGGTCTTACAGAAAGTTTCACGATTTCGGGCATAGATTTTATGTCGATTGCAGAAAATGTCCCTTTTGGTGTTTGATTTTGGTAAAATTACAGGAAGTTTCATGATTGCGGGCATCAATATTTTATAGAAACAGAAAATGTCCATTTTGTCACATGTTTGCGGTCAAATTACAAGGAGTTTCATGATTGCGGGCATCAATATAATATTAAATACAGAAATGGTCCTTTTCCCATGTATTTTTAGTCAAATCACAGGAAGTTTCATGATTGCCGGCTTTCATATTATATCGCAAACAGAGACTGTCCCTTTTGCCATATTTTTTTAGTCAAATTACAAGAAGTTTCATGATTGCAGTCATGCATATTCTATAGAATACAAAAAATGTCAATTTTGCCATATGTTTCTAGTCAAATCACAGGAAGTTTCATGATTGCCGGCTTTCATATTATATCGCATACAGAGACTGTCCCTTTTGCCATATTTTTTAGTCCAATCACAAGACGTTTCATGATTGCAGTCATGCATGTTCTATCGAATACAGAAAATGTCAATTTTGCCACATGTTTTAAGTCAAATTACTAGAAGTTTCATGATTGCTGGCATTAATATTAAACGCAATGCCATGTAGAAAATGTCCCCTTTTCCATATATTTTTAGTAAAATTACAAGAAGTTTCATGTTTGCAGGCTTCGATATCATATCAAATACAGAAATTGTCCCTTTTGCCATGTATTTTTAGTCAAATTACAGGGAGTTTCATGATTACAGGCTTAACTATTGTTTCGGTAACAGAAAACGCGTTTTTGTCATGTTTTTTGTTTGTTTGTTTGTCAATTTTCATGCAATCGTTTCTATCAAAATACAGAGCGAAGAGACACTGTCACCATCTACAGTTACAGTTTCCTTAATTTTTTCAATACAAATTTTAACAGGTTATATATTTGGATTTGTACTAATATATTAGTCCCAGATTTGGATGAATTTTAATCCGTCACATTTACTTCTAGTCTATGTGTTATATTAACGTAATCATCATTAAGTATCTAATTGATTTCCGAGCATTACATAATTTATTCTTAATCAAAACAGTTCTTAGCGATGGCTGCTTCTAGAACTACTCCTGTACATGACTGCTTATAGAACAGGCTATGACCGTTTTTTTTAAACTGTTCTTGACAATGGCCGTTTTCGGAACAATTCTACAAAATGACTGCATTTATGACTGCTTTTCGATCTGTTCTAGATCCATTGTAGGACAATTCTAAGTTAACTAACCCAGTAACTAAGAGCCGATGAATCGCCAGAACATTTCTAAGGTAATGACTGCACCCAGCTGAAGCAGTTACGGCCGATACGAGTAGTTATCTTTAAAGGTAGTTGCTGACACTACTAGAGGTCAACAATTGTTTAAGTTTCCACAATTCTGGATTTCTATAATTTAAGCCAAGGATTTCGGGAAATAAATGCACCGGGAATCGGTATTTCATCAGTGTTGATTCAAGTTTCACGGAAGTTCGTCATATCGGGATTTAATAGTAAAAATAAATTTTTAAAAAGGATAACAGAAAACACCTACAATGGCTGAAAATTATAATAACATGCCTCAATCTGCTAAGGAAATACACAGGAAAACACGAATAAGACAAAAGACAAACATAAACAACGATATGAACTCGGGACAGCAGGACTTAGTACTAGCGAAAAAGAAAAAAAACAGTAGGGTTAAACCGGTTTATGGGTACCCAAACCTCCCCTGTATCTGTCCCGTATTCGTATAGTTGAATAAACATACGAATAAAACCCAATACAGGTAGACTACTAACTCCATGACCGCAATCTTTAAAGGAGAGAAAAAGACAATACGTAAGTTAAAAGATTGGTCAAGGGATGCTCGGAATTCCGGGATGAGACCCCCTCCAGCCCCCATGTATTGCAGAAGTGGCTAAACAGTGGACTGGTTCATATAGAATGATAGTTTTGTTTCTGATACGAACAAATATTGCCGACAATAATGGAAGAACCCCGTTTTGGGCAAGTCTATTATTGGAGACAATATTTGAAGTATCAGATACAACATTTCAATTATTTTTTTTATCGGTAATTAACTACATTATTTGAAAGAACACGTTTTAAAAAATGAAAATCAATTTTCAAGAAATCGGGAAATTGACTTTTTATTTGTCAAAGAATTTGTACGATCCTAACGGTTTTTGTAGATGTATATTTCTTTGTTTACAACGATGCGCTGAATGGCGGGAAATGTCATTTTCTAGTGTAACCGGAAAGCATGAATCTCCTTACCAAAATTGACTAATGTCAACTCCGGGGATCGAACCCGGGACCTCTAGCACTTCAGCCAGCTACTTAACCGAATGAGCTAAAGAAATATTCCTTTAGCTCAGTCGATTTTTACTGGCTATATATCTACTACCTACGTTCTAGGTAGGCTGTCCTGTCACACTTCCCCCAACTTGAGAGTCACCATACTTGCTATGAATGACTCTCACACAAATCTCACATGCAAACCCTGATTAGCTCCTTCTAACAACCGTGGGTTTTTTGCTGGGCACAAAATTTAACCGGAGAGCATGTAAATCTTGATCTTAACGCGGTGTTCGATCTCTATAGTCATAATCACGAGTACCCCGTAAGTCATTTAATCTAAGTCCGGTACTATTTCGAATAAAATCATAATTCTGGCGATCCGTGGGCCTACTTCGAAACAGTTCTGGCGTTTCGTGAACGTCATCTAAAGTCAAATAACGTCTATCTGGAGTACCGGTTGTACTGCGGAGATGAGCGGGTGGAGGAGGTCTCGGCGGTGGAATATCGTCTCCTTCAAAACTAACATGCCTTTTACTGCGTTTTTCAAATTCATTTTCATCATAACTCTGGGAAAAATATGACCTTCCGGTTGCCATCTTGTAAATTTTTTAATTGTTTTACTTTATCTTATATTAATGTACTGCGAACTTAATATATTGTTTCACTCAGAGCCCCACGTTGGGCGCCAAAAATGTAACCGGAGAGCATGAATCTTCTTACAAAATTGACTATTGTCAACTCCGGGGATCGAACCCGGAACCTCTGGCATTTCAGCCCGCCACCTAACCGATTGAGCTAAAGAAATGTCTTTTTACTGGTTATATATCTACTACCTACTACAACGCAGGTAGGCTGTCTTATCACACTAGGTTTTACATAGGATTTGTATTGGAATTTGTAAGTCAGGCTTGAAAATCTAGTAAAGGGCTAAAGTTAATTTCATGAAAGTTTGTCTGAAATTTCTTAACAATACATTCTTTTAGAAGACAAGTGGGTATTCATGGACAAAATATTTTATATGTTATGATATGGAAAAAGTCTGGGGAGTCCGCATATCTGACAAAATATCGAAAATCAACGGTTGCTACTACCTTAAAAGAGTTTCACATTGAAACGTGACACGTCTGATCGATTTATACCTTTGCAGTACGCTTCGGTGTGCCTAACAAACGGGCTTCAGTATTAAGGAAAATTAGAACTACCTGTTAATTATGGCTTACTAAATGAATAAGTATAAAACTGAATAAATATTGATGTAAGCAGGGCAAGAAATTAAAGTTATCTGAATGAAAGGTATGCTTTAACCCGCAAAAGGAATATACATCATTTTGTATTAATCAAATAATTTATATAAACAGGCTTAAGTATGTAAGTAATGTGTATAAGGAAATGTAATTATGATAAGAAACAATAAGTTTCTACATATCCGACATTCTTTGTCTAATTTACGACCTGTAACTTGTCAAGATAATGCGTACCAGAGTTCAATGGCTATAAACATTAGATTTAAGTCTATAAAAATTTGAACAAACTCAAGTTCAATAAATTTAGGCCCTGAATTCTGATTGAAAGAATTGAATCGAATGTGTGAAATTTGGTCTATATAAATGTCTTCGCGCATTTGATACTCTAATATGTTGTTGGCCATTATCTATAATATAGAAACATGAAACATTCAAAAGGAATCCCATTCATACACTTGGCAATCATTTTTATTTTTGACACAAAAAGTATAAAGGGCAAATTTGAAACAATTTGATGTCCCTTTGGAAATATCTCGATGTTCCGTGTTTCGAACTTGCAACCACCCCACGTGAACCACCCTTTTCCATTGTTTGTTTCTTTCTAATTAGATATCACATCGTCTAGAGGAATAGAATAGATCGGGTAATAACAGAATACCGAAGAGAATAGGTGATTTGCCAATTACCGACTTTGGTTCCGTTCTTTAAAATATTTACTCAATCAACGTCACGTGACACCGGACAGGTTGTCACATTTACCGAAGAAACCCTTATAAATCAGCATTCCGGCTCATGAAATCTATTGGGATATAAAACAAAACAAACATGCACATAAAAGGATATATTATTTTGATAAATCTCACCAAAGATGAAGCTTGGATTCCGTACAGGTCAAGAGAAAAATAATTTTTACATTTTGGTTAGTTTACGTTGGAAACTACCTGTGTTTGTCCGGTCTAGAGTTGCTTCCCTTTGCCCAAGTTTGTAAATCGCGAGGTCAAATTCGGGAATTCCGCTTGAATTGGCAAATGGTCTATTGTCAAGAGCCAAAGTCCATGAGGCAGGCGGAAACTATCGGAAAAATTGTCGACCTCAATGGACCTGGCATGGTACAGGCATTTCAAAAGAAATGGTGAGTTAAACCGGTTTTATGGCACGTCAGACGTCCTCTCTCATTGCGGTAGTGTCCGGTAGCAACTCAACAGCAATTGCTGTTCAATGGTCGTAGACGGATAAAAGAAATTATCATCCCAGTATTAAGTAAAAAAGAATCTTGAATCAGAGTTCGGACCGAAACTTCAAGTTTTTTCATAAGGGACTGATATTTATTGAAGAACTTTTTGATCACCGTATAAGACTGAATTTTTGAAGCCTTGATTAATAAGGCGGTCACGGAGATAACTATGTCTGTATAATTTGTACCGGCTGTCGCGTAACGAGTCAGATGTTAAACATATACTCCGTAAGCAGAAGATTGATTGATTGATTGAATATTGTTTAACGTCTACTCAGCAATATTTCAGCTATATCAAGACGAGAACAAGTTTGTTGATAAATAATCACTTTGGGGTATGGAAATGGCCATGGGGCGGGAAATTCTGACTGCCACTGGAAAAGTAGGGTGAAATCGTCAAGGGCGGGGAATTTAGCCTTGTAGCCGATCACCTACGGACCACCCCAAAAAGAGCTTGCTACAAGGGTTCTTTAACGTGCAGGAAGCGTGGCATTTCTTCCAACACGTGGACCCGAGTTTACATCCCATCCGAAAGATGGGTTGTGTATTTATTAATCCCGCACAACCACGGAATGGGTCCTATTTCTATATCCCGGGACCCTCGGGGTCAGCCTCCGTTTAGGAGGGGTCACACCCCGCAAGCCGGAGATACTGGGTCCTATTTCTATATCCCGGGGTTCCCTCGGGGTCCTCTGTTAGGATGGCTCATACTCCAAGCTCAGAGGATGCTGCGGGCCTATTCTTCAGCCGGGACCGCGCACGGCGGGTAAGCAGAAGAAGTTGGAATATTACTGTCCATGTTAGGGAGATTGATGATTTTCAAATTAAAATCGTCCCTTTTGTCGTAAAATTTCGTACTGAGATGGCCATTTTCGTCAAATTCGAGATGTAAGTCCAAAAAGATGTAGATCTAGTGGTTTCTAATGTTTCTTTTATCTCTAGTTCTGCAGGATATCTCCATTTGATCCTTATAGCAAAAGATGCGTTATAAATGGAAAGAACATCATCAATATAAGTGAGATTGAAGGATCTAGCATTTTTTATCTTACGAATGTTTTACGAGTCCCCGAAGAAATTCAGTCTCATAAAAATATTAAAACAAGTCTGCGAGTAGAGGAGCAAAATTAGTGCCCATTGGTATACCAACTTTCTGTTGATAAATAGTACCTTCAAATGTGACAAATATATTATCAATAAGAAAATCGAGCATACTGCACGCCCGTTTTTCTTCGTAGCATACTTTTCCTTTTAGATTTGAAAAAATGTGGATTTATAAGCTAATACAACATATCTTAATCGGCAACGGCTTTTTGAATGATACCTTTGATTCGTTATTTATACTATAACTAATCCAAGATTCTGATTATCGCAAAATATTCAACGAGTGAATTACAGCGTTTTTCGATCATGAGTTGAATATTTTCGATAATCAGAATCAAGGATTAGTTATAGTTTTTATTATATAGATTTTCACGAATATTTGATGGTTCCGTTGGTGATTCATTTCATGAACTACGTTTTCAAGATTAATCCGCTGTGACGTTTACTTAACAACAACGTTGACAACGTCTATTGTGACGTCACTTCCTAGAGTGAAATTATGGAAAATAATTTCACAGTTAATTATCACTTTTCTTTCACTGGGAAATCTCAATCTTTCATCGTTATCTATATAATAATATAGTTTATCATGGGGAAGTGTGGTTTACAGTGTGGAAAAATCAAATGTTTTGAGAGAATGTATTGGAGAGAATGAAAGGGATTTAAGATTTTCCTATGAATCCTTCGAATTTTTAAGCATCCACATGTGTTTTGAATGTCATTTCGTGCATATAGTTGCACAGCATGCTTGGGAATAAGGAAATTACACTGCATGAAAACCTACCTTTTGTATGCATCAAAAGGTTTAGAAAACTTTATTTTGCCCACCCTTTGGAACCTGTTATATATTTTCTTTTTTGTCAGATAAATAGGTATTGCCAGTTCTCAGTTCATACTGACCTTGAAAAAAGAAAGGACTTCCTTTTTCCCTCAAGTAAATATTCTTATGGAGATGATAGATGACGAAAAGGGTCCGTTGTATTGAGCAAAGGTGCTATGAAAATGACACACACAGATAATGCTTACTCTCCCAAAGACTTCCGGTCTTGGTTGGTGCTTTATTCGTGCCATGAAATGACACACAAAGATAATGCTTACTCTCCCAAAGACTTCCGGTCTTGGTTGGTGCTTTATTCGTATTTCGTTCATGTACAGATCTTTCTTCTATTCTGTTTTGTCACAATTATTTTGCTGCCTCCATTTTTATCCTTTTCATTATACCTAAAAAAAAATTAAGAGGTTTGAAGTTTACTCCTGAATGCTTCATGATACTTTTACAAGTAATTGTTTTCTACATCTATATGTTTTTTTTTTAATTTCTTTATTGTCGCTTTAACATAATTACCATTGGTTACAAAATTACAAAAATAATCATTTCATAATGTGTTTTCATTTCCCATATAAAGCAACAAATAGTAGAGCAAAAATGCCGAAATTATCGGGAAAAATGTTTAAGTTTATAATGTATTTTATCATAAAATTTCATCCGACAAATTTGGCTTAAATTCAGTGTCTACTTCGTTCTAAACACGTGGAAGGGAACGCAAATCCAATGTGACAATACAAACTAACTATATTTACGTAAGTACATGTACCTTTCACACAAAATTTACGTCAGTATAGTATGATTCTAACCAAACACTATCAGTATACTTTAAATGCTTTTCATTCAGGTACATAATCATATAATATCATTCACTTATTTGCAAATATCCATATACGTACGACTTAACCTGTATTATACAATACAGAAATAATGCTTCTGTTATTTAATATCTTCGTTATTTTTGTTACGTTTTTGCGAAAGCTTTTGCTAAAATAAATTTGACAAATAAAGATTAGCTTCTACTAAATATGCCCCAAGTTGAAATAAGACTAAGTCGTGTTTTTAGTATTTTCAGGGTATTTGCTAGAGACTGTCTTGAGCTAACTATGAGGTACGAGCATAGCTCATTGTTGAAGGCCCCATTGTGACTTCAAGACGAAGAACAATAATAAAAGCGTTGTTCGGATGATCGCTTTGTCTAATCATGTATTTGTAGAGACTTTGTCTCATGTGCATTTACTCCATATCATACCAATGTAAATTATTATCTCTAATAGTATTTAAATGCATTCATTTTTTAATTTTCAACTATTCTATTTACTTTAAATGAAGAGACATAAGTTGTAAAGAATCACATTAACGAAGTTCGGTATTCTTTCATTTAGATCATTCTGACAATAAGCCCTGTTGGCAATGACATTGACTGTTTAAGAATTACCATCACTAATTGAAAGTGTCAATACAGTTAATTTTACAGAACAATTCTAGAACAAGAATTCATTTCCCACCGAGGAATTAAGAGATAACCTGTATTTTAGGATCTGAAGGTGTAAATCGAAGGTTTTACTGTCGCAAACAGAGTTTTCCGGCGACGCGTAAGCGAGGCCGGAAAACGGACCTTAGATTTACCCCTGAAGATCATAAAATACAGTTTGGTTATCTCTATTCTAATGCAAATCCGAAAAGAACGTTTTAAATCGATTACAAAATTACAGGAAGTTTGGTGTGCGTCTGCGCAATTATGTTGCTATTGGTTCCGACGGTAAATCGTGGATTTTACCTCCTGTAAACTTTGACGCCATCCAATCAAAAGTAGCGTTACAAACATAAGTGCATTAGAATTAAAGATCTAGGCATCATAGCTGAGGCAAAACACATTGTGCCTTAAACTGTCTCTATCTGTTAGTCCCGAGGGTTTTCACCAACCCAGTAGCCAGTACTTCGGTGCTTGCCAGGAAACCGTTTTATTTGGAAAATTGCGATATCTAAATTTAACAATTTTTTTTAAGATTAAGGAGTATTTCCCTATCTATAATATTTAGGTCATATTGGTAATTTGTTCTCTGTAAGCTTTAACCGTATTTTGCTATATGGATTTCCAAATGTTTTGATTTTATTTGCACTGAAGAAACATTAGTTGTCGAAATGCGCATATGTAGAAATATATACAGTAACTTCGGTACTTTTGTTACTGAACCAACTTGTTTGTTAATAAATATTTTGAACATTTTGAACATTGTTTACTCTTTATATTGCTGTCACAGAGTAATATAAAAAATAAAAAATAAAAATAAAAAGTCAGATCAGTAAAAGTTAAACATAGGATGATAAAAGTAGCTTTGTAAACGACAGATTATTCGGTCTAACTTACTTAGTAATTGAACAAAATGTGCAGGAATATTTCAGTATAAATTGTAGATGTGTACCGGGAATTTTGTTTCTCTTTTTAAATTATTTTCTAGATTTTCAAGCTGTCATTGGACTTTGTCATTATGCAGAAAACTCAGGTATTTTGTTATTATTAACACTGGGTCGATGCTTCTGCTGATTGACTGTATTTTGTTAGTATTAACACTGGGTCGATGCTTCTGCTGATTGACTATTTTGTTATTAGCTTCATTTAAACTCCACAGAGTCGTTAAGGTATGGCCCATTATACACAACTCTCCTAAAGCCCTTGTATTTTCAACCAGCTACAGGAATTACTCCGTGTATGTGCACCATGTATTTTGTTTTTTATCATATTATTTTTTACCCTTTTTTTTTTAGGTTTTCCATGTTCTATCTATTTGTTGCATTTTCACCAAAGTCTACACCTCTGACCTTTTTTTGAAACTTTAGTAAATCTATTTTCCAAGTACCTAGTATGTACTTTCAATTTTCCAGTAACCAAGTGATACTGGTAAATAAACAAAAGAGTAAAATATCTGGTTGGACTGCGTAAAATGGTAAAGATATGTACAAATATTACATGATATATGTATATTTTTAACATACATCGGCAAACGAATACCGAAGTAAAATTGATAAAATCAAAAATCCAAAATCACGGCAATTCATATCCAATACGAATTAACTAAGTTCGAACAGCTATTTTACCTTTTTGTTTATTTGTATTTATACAAACTGCCTTACAGAACTCTCATTTTATTTTGACAATGGCAACGACCATTTAAAGGCCCTGTTGTATATCTTTCTGCTTTTTTGAGTGATGTGTTACAAGAACATTTTTTGTTTTCATTTTATTACAAAATTCCCGGATTGATCTCTTACAGACTGGAAAAAATAGAGCATACCCTTTTCATATGCTTACACCCTTTTTTAACGTTAAGTTTATTTATTATCTCTAATATTTTTTAAACGGTTTGATTTTCTTCTTTTCAAATATTTTATTTTAAATGGAGAAACACAAGTTGTAAAGAATCACATTAACGATGTTCGGTACTTTTTTCATTTTGATCATTTTAAAAAAAAATGTCCCCTTTTCATAATTCATAGGAAAAGTCATCCTTATCATAATATGCCCTCTTTGAAATGACATGGATTGTCAAATAAGTAACTGTTCTCGATTATTATGTTCCCGATAAAATTTCTTACAGAATGACATAAAATAGAGCATAGCCTTTTCATGTGCTTACATTTTTATTAATTTTTATTCTAATATGACAGCCTTCATTCGCTTAGTATCCAAACCCGTGGTAAAAATAATATTTACTTATGGGTAACGTCATTAACAAATGAAGGTACTTTCGATAACGTCATAGATAGTTTTCAGTGTTTGCAACGTCACAGACCATTATTGCGTTTCATCCATGTGTCCTAGGAGGAATTCTCCTTATCGGAACCTTGTAAGTGTCCTATTAGAATCGAAATAATTAACAGCTTGCACTTTATGGTGATATTTTACCCCTCGCTTGTCGCTAGGGGTAAAATATTCGCCATAAAGTGCCAGACCGTGGTAAAAATAATATAAATATATGGCTACTGTTAATTATTTCTTAAGAATATTTATTATATCTAATATATTTAAGATGCCACTGCCGGTGGACCGGACGTCCCCGAGGTTACTCACCAACGCGATAGTCAGACTTGTCTGACATGAGAATTTTACCATGAGTTTTATAGAAATTTACTGTTTTTATCCAAATTCTTACCACTTATAAAATACTGAATCTTCATTCCGTGTAGATGTCTTTGGTACTGGTTTTAGCCTCCTATTTCGATATCTTTGGTAATGAGTACTTCTTGTTTGACTACTTTTGGACAATGACTTTCCATATTATTGAGTTTGCGGGATGGTTTGTATATATTTGATATAATCACCATTTATTTTGTTTTTCTTTATTTTTGATTTTTTTTTCAGATATGCAGACCATCTTTAGACTGTGTCATTTAAGCTTGTTGGAGTCTTAAGGGAATGGCTGCATTTACACAACTTCTCCTCAATTACTTAGTCATTATAACCAAATTTGCAGGATTTTTTTCAGAATACAGTGTAGATGTGCTCTATGCAGTTTTTTCTCTTCATGTTTTATAGTTTCAAAGCTGTCATTGGACTATGTCAATTTAGCTACTAAGAGTCTTAAAGGTATGCCCCTATAACCAATAAACTCTCCTAAAAGACTTTTTACTTTTCAACCCACTTGCAGGAATGCTTCAGTATATGTGCAACACGTATTTTTTTATTTCTTTCTTTTTTTCCAAGTTTCCTGGCTTTATCTGTTTGTTGCATTTACAGCAAAGCCTACACCGCTTATTCAAATAATGAACATCTTTAATCTTTTTATAATTACCTATTTTGTCCTTTTAGTTTGCGAGGTGACAGTGGAAAATGAACAAAAGAGTAAAATATCTGGTTGAAATTCGTAAAATGGTAAATTATATGTACATTTATATATATTACATAACATGTGTACATATTTTTACCATTTGACGCAGTTCGACCAGCTATTTGACTCCTTTGTTTATTAGTATTTCTACAAGCTGCCTTACATCACTCTTCATTTTATTTTGATAATTGCAAAGACCATTTAACAGCCCTGTTTTATATCTTTCTGCTTATTATTTGAGTGATATTTTAGAAGACCATTTTTGTGGTTCGTTGTTGTTTCTATAAGAATTTTAAACAACAATAATTTCGTTTAAATCTTATTACAAATTCCTGATATGATCTCGTACAGACTGACAAAATTATAGAGAATAGTTTTTCAGAAGCTTACACATTTAAAAAAAAAATATTATATTTATAATCTCTTATATTTTTTAAATGCTTCGGGTTTTTATTTTTCAAGTATTTTAATTTTAATTTAACAACGGCAGTAGAACACCGAAGGAACAAAGGGTGAAATTCACAAAAATCGAAGTCCAACGACAGGGCAAAAACGAGAACACAGAAAACAATGACGTTAGACACAAAAACAATGACGTTAGACAGATACAAAGCACAGAACCAGAAATTTCAACATTCAGAACAAAGGCACTCACAGTGTGAACTCCAGTGAAACTGAGAGTGACATCAGGTGCTCCGGAACGGTAAGCATGAAGACATCTAAGTTGTAACGAGTCACATTAACGATGTTAGTATTCTTTTATTATTATTTTTTTCAGTTTTAAAAGAAATTGCGACACTTTTCATAAAGTATACGAAAAGTCATGCAATCTCATAACATGCACTGTTTACAATAACAGAGAATGTCCAGTGAGTAACTGTTTTCTATTTACCACGACTAGTTGAGAGTATCATCACAGTTTACTGTACAGAACAATGCTATAACAATAATTAATTTCCAACTGAGAAATTGAACATCTAGACATCATACTAAAGCCAGTCACATTGTGTCTTAAACTGAACCAACTTGTTTGTTAATCAATATTTTATTATCAAATAATGATTTTATCTGCACTGAAGAAACATAAGTTGTCGAAATGCGCATATGCAAAATCTAAATTCACGGTAACTACGGTATTTTGTTATTTATTACCACTGGGCCGATGCCACTGCTCCCCGAGGGTATTCACCAACCCAGTAGCTATTACTTCGGTGCTGGCCCAAAAACCGATTTTATTTGAAAGCATGCAATATCTAAATTTAAGAAAATTTGTGTAAAACCTGAGGAGTATCTCCCTCTTGCATAGCTCTATCCTTAGCTGAATTTGGCTTTCCTTTTTGGATCTTTTTTGTAATTTGTTCTCTATCAGATTTTACACTTATTTCGGTTTATGGATTTCTAAATGTTTGGATTTTATCTGCACTGAAGAGACATAAGTTGTCGAAATGCGCATATGCAGAAACTAAATTTACAGTAACTTCGGTATTTTGTTATTCCAAACAGGTAGAAAATTAACCTTTGTTAAAGGATATAGAAACTAACTGTCACTGTGTCACAAAGCACAGGATCACTATCCCTTGTCTTGCGTCCGTCCGTCTGTCTGCATAGTAGTGTCATAAAGACAGTTCTGCCCCACTCATGCAAAATCCTGCATAAAAATCCCTACCCCGAGGGCAAAATGCAAACGGAAGGCATTCCTATTGAGCATAGGGTAAATACAAAAATTATGTCTTTCGAAATCTCCCAAGATGACGACTTCATCAGCGAAGATGTCTTCCAGGAAAAGTTGAAGGAACAGAATCGGGAAGTCCTCAATTGGAAGAATTTGCCCACAGGAGTGATGTATAAGATCTTGGAGGTGATAGAAGTGGACGGAAAATTCGGCAAAAGCAGGATTCTCACTCTGAGAAATCTAGGAAAAGAAATCACTAGAGTATGGGCCTGCCCCACGCTGAACAAAGAAAAGGGTCCCTTACAAGGAGCTTACGTTAAGAGCACCGGATACAGGCTGAGCAAGAAAACTAATCAGGAGTATTACTCATACGACTTGGTGAGGATGTAAAAAAAAAAAAAAAAAATTCGGGGGTGGGATATAAAATTTTTTCCATCTGACTGGATGGGAAAAATTCTATATGAGGCTTAAATGGTTTGATCTCGCCCCGAACGAAGCGGAGCGTAGCGTAGCGGAGTGCTGGGGCGTTTTTTCCTGGCTTAAAGGAATGAAAATCTTTTATTTTTTA
>MJUU01053378.1:6569-16706 GCA_002080025.1 Modiolus philippinarum
GGGCATAGGGGTACATACTTTGTGGTGACAACTACTCCTAGACCACTTGGTGAAATTAAATGAAACTTTAACAGAATGTTAAGTATACATTGCCCTTGTGCATCATTTATTTAAAAATTTGATTTGATCTTTTTTAGGGGGAGCAGGGGGTATGATATAAGTGAGCTTTGCTCACATTTTTTTTGGCGTCAACTCCTCCTATGTACAGGTTAAATTAATTAACGCAGATACATGTATGTTCTTTCTAAACAGCAACCATTTCTAAATTGTTTAGTCAACACAAGTTTCCTTTTCTTTGAATTCATCTCGGGTATTTTATTAAATTATTTAAAGGAACTTGACAAGTAGTAGCATTTTCAGTGACAGATTATATGATTATGACTGACTCTTAATACATGTAAATATTTAATTACTGGAAGATGTTTAAGTGTGTCACTTGCTGAAAATATTGACAATAGGAAAACTACTGATGATACAGTGGCAGACAATCCCAAAGCAAAGATATATAAAAACAATAAGCCTCCCCAATCTTAATTTGAGAGACTTAAAAACAGAGACTGAAAATGGCTATTCATGATGTAAACATGACAATACATGTATACAGACAAAATGACACAGACAACACAAATAAAGAGAAATAAACAAAAACACCAGAAAACTGAAGCACTAGCAAGTGTGAACCACCAAGTCCTCCGGAAGGGCATTAATGATATGCTCCTCCACATTGAAAAGTCTGGTTTTGCTTAGTCTTTGTTTGTTAGTACGGTCAACTGGAGACATTGTGTCTGTTGACAAAATCGTTGTGCAATTAAATAACAGGAGATATAAATGCAATAGCGAATGATCAAGTATAAGACACGGACATGTCACGTTGGAAAATTACTGCTCAAAACAGAAAGTTCACTATTGGAAAGTTGAAATCATTACGCTTGGCGTCAAACGTCCAGAATCACTATTACTAGAATGAATAGTAGAGCCTGGTAAAAGTCTGTTCAGTTTCTTCGCTGGCATTCAAGGCTAAGCCTTTCTCATATTATTCTTTATATCGGACTAAGTCCGAGTGTTCCGATAGAAGGAGGGACTTACGAAAAGAAGAAGAAGAAGAAAGTGAAGAAGAATAGTTATTATAGTAGAGGGTGGTAAAGGGTTATTTTCGTGCAACGTTTTTGGCGTTTTATAAATTCGTGTTTTCGTGTTTTGTGTTTTTATTCCTCGTGTTGGCATTATTTCACGTACCTCGTTTTTGACCATATTTTGAGCTCGTGATTCGTTTTGGGTATTTCATATTTCGTGCGTGAATCGGGACTTGTTACAATTAGAATTGAACGGTACCGGAAAGTATCACAGAGCACAATTTCACAGATTTTGATTGATTTTATGAGTTTTCAGGTAAAAAACTTCAGATATGGTGCATGAATTACCAAAAATTTTCACGTTTTCGGCGAACTGCGAGCAGCAATTTTCCGTGTTTCGTGATTGGCCATTTTTATCACTCGTGTTTCGTTTTCGGCAATTTTTTAGCACGTTCTTTCGTGTTGGGGACCCCCCTTTACCACCCCTATAGTATAGTATGGTGGTAAAATGGCAAACGTGTTTTGTTATCATTAGATATCAAATTACTTTTATTGAAACCAATAATTATTGAAAACACCCTAATTATGTTTTTTTTTACCAACCCAATGTGAGCGAAGCGAACGAAGGTTGGTACTTGTAAACACTTTTCGTTCTGAAGCGGAAGTGGGAAGAGATAAAGCTGTATACGTGGTTTCGAACTGAATCGTAAGTCGCGCCGAAGGCGCGACCACACCAGAAAAGATATTAAATGATGAAATAAATAGTATTCACAATTTATCAGTATGGTTCGTGCCGAACACGACCGTATAACTAAACAGACAACTCGTCTGTATTTCGTATTTTCGAACACGAGATCACACGAGACAACGCGTGATCGCACGAGACAGGCAGTTTCGTATGTGTGAAATTAATGATTCTGGAAGTCAAAATGTCTTGCCGAAGGCACGAATAATATGAACAAATTGATACAACTGTCGTGCGACAACTAAATAAAGAATAAATAACAAAGAAAGTGTGATTCCCCATGACAACGCGATCGTCATTTGGCAAACATCGGGTTGCCGTAGCAACGCATTTCCCCAAGTGTCTGGGTCAATTTAAAGACGTGCCGAAGGCACGACCGCTATGATAAGGATAAAACTGTCGTGCTGGAGGTACGAACATTGTGATTAATAGCAAACAATGAATAGTGTCGATGTGCCAAAGCCAAAAGGCACCCGGCCTCAAGTATCATGACACGAATGAAAACGGGGAGCACGGATGTCATGACAACGTAAATAAAGATGGCAGTAAATTGTTGACAAATGTTCATGCAATCATTTATCAAAAATATGCCCATGTAACAGCTCCAGTGAGCTCTGCGACGATGAAAATGCTATGAATGATATATGTCTTACCTTGAAGTTAGATATTCCTTTTCCTTGCCTTATGTAGACCAAAAAAAGCTATTTGATAGCCTACTGGTGTGAATATTTGACTGAAAACTTTCAAAATGAATTGGCATTACGCTTTAAACATAATAATGCTCAAATTAATTTGAAAATCGTCAATCTTCAAATGAAAACATTAAAACAACTAAGCGTCTGCTACGCCACGTATACAGGGTTTTCCTGATTCCGGTGGTCAATATCTTAAACTCTTAATAAATATTCTCACTGCATCTATCATTTACTATGATAATTATCAGTAAAAAATAAAGATATTATTCTGTTAAATGATGCATACAACGGTAAACAAACTCGAAAACTATCTTTTGAACATTTGATTAAAAGTCACAGGTCAATCACACTAAGCGTTGTTGACGTTTCTCCTATTTCCGGTGCAAAAGTAAAGTAGTGTATGGAGGCCCAAAACGGACATCAATATTTAAGATCAACAAATCAAAACGACATATTAGTACACTAGATTGAAAAGAAGCATATAAAAACACAACATTTATTTGAATAACATTTATCTTTAAGTTAAAGAAATCAATGTTATTTCATTATTATTATTATTATTATTATTATTATTATTATTATTATTATAAGAAACATAAATTTATTTAAATAATTTAAAAAAAATTTTAATTTACATTTCCCAAATTCTATACCAAATCTTTCCAAAATATTCATATAATTTTTTTTCATGTTTAAATTGGTGGATCTTTGCGGAATTTAAAACCAAAGATTACCAACTACGTTTCTTTTTTTTAAATAAATAAAAAAATCATTTATTTTTGTTTATCTAGTTTTCCATACTTTTTTCTTGACCATCTTGACGTTTTAAAATCACGTTACTGTTGCTGGGGAAGCTTTACACGTTGCGGACGATGTAGACTTGACAATATTTTATTTTGGACCCAAAAAGAAATAAAAATATTTCATTTACTTTTCATGCAATACACAGGTTAAGTGAATATCAGTAAAATCGTGAAGGTAAGTGTATATAATAAATATTAGCTGAAATAGTTGTTGTCCCTTCTATGTGTTGACAGTAGTAAATAGCAGACCTTCTGACGTCACTGACATATGAACTCAGGGCACTCACAAACACGCAATGCTGTGAAAATCCGGAATTCGCGACTACACCGGAATGAGGTATACACCGGAAATAGGAGAAAGGAGTATACGCCGGAAATCATGTACAACAAGCGTTACACTTCAAGGGCCGACAACTACAGAAGTGCTATTGAGATTGCAATGCATTCAGAGATAGCATAAACTTGTGAAATCTATATTTAATAAAATAATCAGACTAGGTGTAAATTTGAATATTTTATTATGAATTGGAGAGTATATTTAGGGAACTTGAGCACACCTGTCAATAAAATAATTTTTGATACGATGACCAATGGATCAATGATGTGACAACGGGGGGGAGGGGGGGGGCCTCAAATATAAGTATTTCCTCGCTACTTTATATTTTTATTGAAAAACTTCAAGTTTCACATGTCTCAAGTTAACCCCTTCTCGCAGCTCTGCTGCAATTTTCTTGTTCAGTTAGGGAGATCCTCCTTGTTATCCTCGGGTTCGGGCTCGGGATACAAGAAATACCAACACCCTAATCCGTCTCCGTGCAGACTGGTTTACCAATCTTCCTTGTAATGTCACAAGTTACCAGTAAACCGCGGAGTCTGCAAGCGGAATATTTTATTTGTGAGGAAAATCATTGATGGTGAGCTCAAGATCTTAACAGCCAACACAATCAAACTTCTCAAGAGTTTTATCGATCTTATAAAAGTATTTTATTTGCATGTGTACTGAAACCATAGGCATATTTATTTATAACTCGAAAATTGGGGGCGCGCGCTGCCATGATTTATTCATACTTTTATGGCAAGCGAAATTAACCAAAATGCAGAGAAACCTGGCTTTGGTTAGCGAAATCGGGTTTCGCTGTCAGCAAAGATAGGTTTCCTGACAGGAAACCTGGGGTTTGCTGAACTAAACTCGACTTTAATGTACTCATTCATTCACTCACTCTTTATTTCCTCCATATAGTCATAGAGATTAATGACAATATAATTATACAAATTCAAACATTACAACATAAACATATATACATATTAAATAAATAATAGAAAAGGGTGTTAATGTAGAATACTACATCAAATTATTTAAAATATTTTAAAATATTTCTGACGACAGTACATGCATGTTGTTCTGCTGTAATACGCAGCAGATTTAACAATATGAATGAAACACAAACGACGAAAGCCATCTACATCAGAATCACTCAGAAAAATATGCGGTTGCTTCCCAAGCATTAATGGAAATAGCTGTTCATCGTCACATTCACTCAGTTCTACATGAAGTCCGACTGGAAAATTTTCTATTATTAGGTTCCAAAATATTTCATAAAACTCTGTGACAGCTAAACAACTGACACATGCATGAACCATTGAATCATAAAAAGTTCGACCGCATAAGTAACACACCTGTTCATCCGAATTCGGCACAGTAGCAATTATTTTGGCAATATATGTGGCAGTTCTTATTTCAGAACTATTTTGAGGAAATGTCCAGATAAATGGTTTAGTAATTTCAGGATGTATATCTATAAACCTGTGGAAGTCGCTGTCTGAGTGAACACGTTGAAGCCACTCATCATCATGTTTTTGATATATCGATTCTGTAACAATCCTTTTCCAACATTGTTTAGTGGGAAACTGTCCTTCAACTATGTATGTATTAAGATAGTCTAACAGACTGTACTTTTGAAAAATGTTTAATATTTCGGGAATGAATCCAACATGATTTCCTTCTTTTAGCAAAAACGTATAAAGTCTTTGAAGCATAATTTGCTTCGGTAAAGAATGGCAGTCCATGGAACACTATTTCCCAAAGAAAAATAGTTAACATTTTTCTACCTCGCAACAAATATTTCGAAGTCCGACCATACTTTCACATATGTCGGAACGTGTGTTTGTTGGAAGTCTCTGAGCATGTTTCACAACAAAGTGTTGAAATCTATTAAGTAAGCTATAGTCCTGATTCTTCAAATTACACAATACTTTGCAAATGTGAGTTTCCTTATGGTGTCAAACCACCAATTCAGCCAATCAGCACTTAGAACAAATGAAAAAATAGATCTTTTAGAATCTAAATATAACTTTGAATTCATGCACCTTTAAAAATAAATGTGGGAATGAAATAAATGATACACCTGTTTGAACATTGATGTATCAGGCTTATTTTGAGACCAAGGTTAATTGACTAGAATGATCCTTTGAATACTTATCATAGGGGTTTTCCGGTATACTATGAATGTGTAATGTTTTGGTCGTAATAGTGTATACATGTATTTATAGATAGGGTTTTTCCAACATTCGGAAATCTCTTGGAAGGCTTTAAAGGTATGCTGAAATTTTGATATGATGTTGACGAGATGTGCACCTTTCGGAAAATATATGGTTTCATACAGGTTAAACTTCAGATAAATTGTCCAGACAGATTTGAATATGGGGAATTTCAGTTGAAAATGTTAAAGAAATGAATTGGTGGTTTCTAACCTTAACACAAAATGTGTGAAAATTTTGAAACATGTCATAAAGAGTTGTTAATAGCATAAATTGATGCAAAACATGTATGTATGATGAATTTGAGGTAAACATTGAAGTTTTAGCAAGCTGGTGCCACAATTTTGGCCAAAAACAGTCGTTATGTAATATTTTGGTATTTTGACACTTAAATGCCATTTTTAGGCCATTTTCATGATCTTGTGCAAAATTAGAAGGGTTAGCTGTGTAAAATAGTTTGAAAACATCAAGTGTAGGCAGATTTTACACAGGAATTTGCCACTGTTTTGAATATATGTTCAATGTTTACAAATTTCATGTCTTCGGTGTCTCGAACAAAAGCGACAACTCTGACTGAGATGCCTCATATAAAAATTTGTCTGATTTGTATACAATTATTTTTTAAAGCAGGAATGGTGCTTAGTTATGTAGTTTAATGTGAACATGAACCTAAGGAATAAAAAATATCATGTTGTTCCTCTACTAAACAGTGTAAAATTGTCATTTTAAGGACCACAATGTCCAAACAAGAGCCAAGTCAAAATTTTATCATCTGATTTTGGGACAAGATTTTGAATTTGCAACACTTTTCATAAATTTGCATTTATTTTATAATGTTATTTTCTTTATATATTATATATTTAATCACCCGAAGGAAAATAAATGCACTTGGGTTGATTTTCAGTAGTTTTAATACTATCATTGTACCTATTCATATCGGGCTTTTCGGTTAACTCACAAACCTAATATTCTTCATAAGCTCAAAAAATAAACAAAACTGGTTTTTCCCTGTCTTCTTGATCTTTTTGCATCAATTTCTGCATTTCAAATGCTATTTGTATGACCATAACCAAAGTAAAGACCATTTCAAGTCCAAAATTTACCTCAGATGCACCTTCACAAATTGGGGGGAGGGTGACATTTTGTAGCATAATTTCAAATTTTTAAAGGCAGCTTTGAACATTTGCAGCTTTATTTTGATAGCAAAAATACTCTTAAGGGCTTAGTATTAAACATGGGTTGAGATTCATTACATAAAAGAAGTATATTTGGTTTTGTGTCCATGTTTAACATCTATGAGTGATTGTGCCTAATCAAAGCACTGAAAACACTAAATCTGTGACTTTTTGAATAGTGGTAAAAAGGAGGGAAAACTTTGGAAAAGGGTGTTATTTTCTGTATACAATTTGGAAATTAACTAAAAAACATGAAAAAGTGCAGCAATTACATTGGGGAATGTTTTCATATCATGTTAAGGTGTCAAACCACCAATTCAGCCAATCAGCACTTAGAACAAATGAAAAAATAGATCTTTTAGAATCTAAATATAACTTTGAATTCATACACCTTTAAAAATAAATGTGGGAATGAAATAAATGATACACCTGTTTGAACATTGATGTATCAGGCTTATTTTGAGACCAAGGTTAATTGACTAGAATGATCCTTTGAATACTTATCATAGGGGTTTTCCGGTATACTATGAATGTGTAATGGTTTTTCCAACATTCGGAAATCTCTTGGAAGGCTTTAAAGGTATGCTGAAATTTTGATGTGATGTTGACGAGATGTGCACCTTTCGGAAAATATATGGTTTCATACAGGTTAAACTTCAGATAAATTGTCCAGACAGATTTGAATATGGGGAATTTCAGTTGAAAATGTTAAAGAAATGAATTGGTGGTTTCTAACCTTATAGAAATACATACAATGCTCAGCATCCATTCTGAAGCTAAACCAAAGTTTCCTCAAGCTAATATAGGTTTTCCTCACTGAAACCAAGTTTCACTCTACAGAAACCTGGTTAATGCTCTGGAAGCTCTGGAAACCTAGAGTTTCCTCAACTAAACCTTACTTTGGTATTGCAAATGGTAGTTTTACCTAAATTACATAGAAGTCTGATGATATAATGAATTTCTAAAGCTAAACCCAAGTTCATTGTTGCAAATGTGGGTTTTAGACGACAATTTAATTTTCTCATAGGAAATACATAATAGGCAGATTACTGAATTTGATTGGTCCATTATCCTAAGTGAATAAGTAAGCTTTGTTTTCATTGGTTGGAATAATTTTCCTTCTCAACTTTCATTTTAGAAATTTTGAATAAATTAGCTTGCAATTAATTAATATGAGGAAGGCTCGGCCTTGAATGCCAGCGAAGAAATTCCAGACTTTTACCCAGCTCTAGTATAGTGATTACTCTGGACAAGGACGTATATCTCATTATAAGTCCTAGCTGCAGAACCGTAGCTCATATGGTCCTTGTGCTGATTTTGTTGGTAGTTGCGGACTGCCAAATCAGATAAAATAAAAGAACCTATAGCTATAGTTATAGGTTCTGCAGCTGTAGGAGTTTCTGCCGTGACGTCACAGGCTCGAAAAATTTACCTTGGTTGAAGAAATCGTTGTCACTGATTAGGGTCATAAAATTGTCATTTTCAATTAACTAGTAAAAATTGGTTTTTTGAGATAAATTGAAAATTCCTTTTGACATGTTTGATCTAAATTATGAAATTATGAAAAGTTTACATTTTTAAAGGATGTAAAAATTGTCAGCTTTTTTATTTTCAATACATATAAAATTAGCGTATTTGTGAACCATATGAATTTTTTGAAAGTTTCACATTTTTGAAATGCATATGAAAAAATATTTGTCGATTTTTAAAAAAAAGTAAATCGGTAGAAAAAATATGAATTTCTCGATGTTTAACATGCATTTTACAGATCTTAAATTGGCATATAATAGAAAAGTTATCAAAGATAAAAAAATTCTATCCCAATGCTATACAGCGGTAATTATTCAGCTTTGCCAACCAAAAATGCTAATTTGTATATGTAAATTAGATTTTGTGACATGATACATTGGATTCGCCGAAACTCCTATATAAGTCCTTGCTCTGGACGTTCGATGACAAGTGTGATAATTTCAACTTTTCAATAGTGAACTTTCTGTTTTGAGCAGTAATTTTCCAACATGTCCATGTCTTACATCACAACTCTTTCGCTCAAAATATGTTATGTTTAACAGAGACTTTTAAACACAACTAAATAATTTAATGTCTCTGTGTTGCACCAGCTAGGCGTTTTACGAAATCTTGTTACACGATAAGACAGATCACACCTTTGGATCCAGCCTTCAAAAAGGTTTGATTCCAATGAGGTTCCAGTTGATTGTTTTGCAAGTTTTGTCCATTTTTGCAAAAATTCTGCATGAAATTTGATGTTTTTCAGAAAAAAGGGGGTTCCTACTCACGAAATCCTTTCTTGGTCCTCTAATAGACCATTACAGTAAGATCAAGTGTTTATTGAAGTACTGACAAACAAAGACTATGACTATTTAGTAGGGTGACAAGTACCATAGATTAACATACAATTCGTATACTAGTACTTTTGGAGGACCTGGTGCTACCTTCACTTTGGAGGGTTCACGCTACTCGGAGTGATTCAGTTTTGCAGGTTTTTTTCTTTATTTGTGTTGTCTGTGTCATATTGTCTTCCGTTTCCTTGGACCAAGTGATAAATGAAGCTCCAATATTGGGTGAGTAAACATTTACTTAAATAGGTTCCTGCAACCTAGGGATTTGAATGCATGTACATTGTATGTTGCATAAACATACCTCCAGATCCCATAATAAGGCCCGGTTGGTAATGTGATGCAGAATATAATAATAATTTTCCCCGCACTTTCGAAGAAAGTTCGGGGATAATGTTATACCCTCCGCCTGTCCGTCCGTCCGTCCGTCCGTCACACTTTTCTTGTGACTCAAACTCCTCCTACATTTTTGGATTTAGGGATTTAATTTTGTTGTAGAATTGTTGCATATAGTGTGCAGATGCGCAATAAGCTTTCGGATTTTCGATATTGGTCTTGGTGCAAACAAGAGGCCCCATGATGTCAATTTTTACACATGTGGCATGTGACACAAACTCCTCCTACATTTATGGATTTAGGGATTTAATTTTGTTATAAAATTGTTGCATATAGTCTGTAGATGCGTAATAAGCTTTCGGATTTTTGATATTGGTCTTGGTGCAAACAAGAGGCCCCATGATGTCAATTTTAA